>JACEGR010003123.1:0-111824 GCA_014170235.1 Listronotus bonariensis | reverse complement strand
TGAGCTCTAGATACCAAGGCAAGAGTAGATAAACCATTGTCGTGATCACCAAAACGTGTCCGTGTTTATTATTATTTTATATATAGAAATATATACATGACTTTTTAAGAAACAAAATTTGAAAAGGGTTTTTATTTAGGACGTTTATGCCCAAGAATTCTTAAATAAAAGAATATTACAGAAATAAAGTCTAAGAAAACAGAAAATAAAAATTCCTATTTAATTTTTAGGCTACTACCTGTCTCAATTCAAATCAATTTGCTTTGAATCAAGACATGTTGTGAGTTGCATATAAAGAAAAGAATATTATATTCTCTTTATTAGTAAACGATATTCTTGAAACTATCTTTGTTACACAAGCATAAAGATACCTAGATTGTAGTCAAGTAATCACATGATTTTTTAACTTGAGAATAATAATGTTTTTTTGTTGTTATTATTTTCTTGACCCGATTATTTAAACTTAAATTTGTTGTAAGAAGGGACTATTAGAAATATTATGTTGTCAAAGAGTAAATATTATTAATCTTTGATATTGTCTTGGCTAAAAATAGACAGTTTTCCTGTAAGAGTAGGTTTTCTTAAATATCGCTAATCTTATTATCCTTTATTTAGGACAAATTATGTCTTAAATTGCTTTAATTTTATTTTTATGTATACTACCACACACTAGCGTACAGAGGGGTGGGCGGAAGGGCCGGTCCGCTCTGGGCCCCAGTTAGAGGTGGCCTCCAAACAGGGGTCTTCATACAAAATAGAGTACATATTAGGGTTTAGAAGCGATGTTGTGATGGCTTTTTGTTATTTTTTAATTTTTTGTATCGAAATACAAAAAGAAGGAGTCAGAATCTTGGTAAAGTATATCATGTTAAGTAATGGCTCCATTTGAAGGGTGAGGACCTTGTTTTTTGTTATCAAAAATTTTCCAACTCGAAAAAGGGGGGCTCCGTCCTTATCAAAGTATACCATATTATGTTGTAAGGAGGACCTCATTTTAGAGATGAAGACCTTTTTTATTGACTGACAAAAGGCTGTATATTGGTTCGACATGGGCTCTAATCTTATAAATTCCTGAACTTTAATTCTCAAAGAATGTAAAACCCTTCACATTGCTTTAACATTATTTCATATTTTACGAATATAAAAAAATCTTTTCCAGTAAAAAGTTCTTTTTTTTTTTGTGGAGAACTTTTCAATTTATCGAATTTTATGTATATTTATTTTCCCACATTTCGATGTTTTCTTTTTTCCATTTTTTTAAGTTTAATGTTATTGCAAAATTGTAAAATACCAAGTAAATAAAGTGGCATATAAAATAAACTCTTAAAAAATAATAAAATTTAAGTGGAACGACATACTAGCTCTGAGACGACCTATATTTCAGGCATTTACTAACACAAATTTTGATGTTATATAAAGGTTAGGCGTGAAGTTTCGGCTTAACTTTGTTTGCCATTTCGGAAATTCCCGAAATTACTTCTGTTTTAATTCCGTTTTTGGCAGTGGCAGCTCGTATGGGGGTTCTTGGGTGCCGCTTTTCCAAAAATAAGTAAATACAGGGTTATTTTTAAGTGAATATATTCCTTTTAACACAGAATAGAATAGAAAAAAAAGACGAACATTTTTTAAATAAAATTATGTTTGAAAATGCTTTATTTCGAAATACAGGGTGTTAACGTTTTTAGGAAAAAAATCCTTTTAACACGCTTTTATTAACTTGGGTTCTATGTATGTATGTACGTATGTATGTAACGGAATCTTTAAGCTTAATTTTCACCAACTTCCAGAGATTCGATTTCTTTGAAACTTTGCACACGTATCAAGGACCCATGACAATGCAATAATCTGCGAACAGTATCTCGTTATCCTAAATGGGATCGCCAGGATAAATAAATTCCTTTATAGATTTTCTGTAGGAAAGTAACAGAGAAAGAGCTAGTGCGCGATCTGCGCATGCGTACAGTTTCGGACGTACTCTCAGCATAAGGCTGACAGAAACTTGTTCGCAGTAGTTGCGTTCTGAAACCCCATGCAACAGTAAAGCTTTAAATGAAATGATTAGATTACGAAATAGTTCGTGAAACATTTCAATATTACATGTCCGCAGAAAACTAATTGATATATCGAACTAAAAAATGAAAAATAAATAATAGTTTAAAAAAACTAAAAACACATGTTTTTATATGCAACCGAACTAAAAATTAGAAAATAATTTTTTCATTACAAAGTGTTTGTATTACAGTAATAAAAGGTCAAACAATGAATCATAATTATATATCTCAAAATAGAATTATAATAAAATTTAAGATAATAACAGAATAATTTACTTCAGAGTAAAAAGCATTTTACCTTTCCTACCACTCCGAATATGTCCACAAAATTTGGTAAACTTCTTTAAACCATTACTTATCATTTTTTGATGTAATGTGTTCGAACAACCTGTATTTTGGAAACAAAGCATTTTCCAACAAAATTTTATTTAAAAAAAAGTTTTTATTTTCTTGCATTTTATACTGTGTTAGAAGGAATATATCAACTTAAAAATAACTCTGTATCAGAGTTGGGTTGTATTCGAATACTCAGTATTCTGAATAGTATTCAGAATACATCGTCGAGCTGTCGATCGCTCTTTTATAGATACTCTTACGGCTTCTGCTCCCGCTAAAATCTGATATGGTTATTTGAGGAGTTGCAGCACTTTTCTATAAGTAAATACTCGGACTCTGTAAGCAAATGCTCATACGTTTAAAGTAAATCCTTGTTTGCTTATGAGTGGCCAGGTTTTGCAGGCACATTCAACCTTGTGGGCGTCAGATTTGAGAATAACTTTAACTGGCATAAACACATTGTATCTATAGCTAAAGCTTGAATTTCTTTTCCGAGCCAAAAAGTATTTTTCCTCCTTCCAATTTATACACTTTGTATGTGTCCCAAATTCGACCCTCTCTGAAATATTGTTCTCATGTCTGGGGTATGGCATCCCCTACAACCCTCAGCATTCTTGATACCATTCAAAAGAAGAGCTATTTTGTCTTATTAATGATCCTTTACTTACCTAAAGACTTCCTTTTCTTGCCCATCGTCGAGCTGTGGGAGATCTATCGCTCTTTTATAAATACTTTTACGGCTTATGCGTCGACGAATTATCCAGTATAGTTCCTCCTCTTGCAGCTTCCAACAGAGAAACTCGTGGTGGCGCACGTATGCATCCCTATACAGTCCAATTGGACAGGCTCCGAACTTCCCATTTCGTTCGTTCTTTTATCCCTAGAGTTTCTAGACTGTGGAACCTACTGCCAGCGGAGGTCTTTCCTTCTCCCCCAAATCTTCAAGTATTTAAGTCCCGTGTTAACAAACTCCCTCTTACCTTGCTTAAGACACCCACGGTACGTTAGTATTAAGGCTTTCAGCCTTCGTGTCCAAAGATAAAAAAGTCTATATTAATATCAATACTTTTTAATTATAAGCAAAAGCATTTGCTTTTTTATTCATATTGCCCCCTGTATCATATAAATCAGATAAAGAATAAATAAAAAAATTGTAAGACCTACCGTAATTAAACGATGGGAATACACATTGTATAAATTAAAGTTTTATGTCACATTTATTCACGTAAACTAACACTTCAAATATGACAGAAAAATAAACAATCTTTGTTTATGTAGTTTTTTTTGGTTTCTTAAACAGAAAAAAGCTTATTTTCTGTTTGGATAGATCGCGCGCGACAAGACGCGTTATTTTCAGACTCTTCGAAAGCACAACTTTCAGCGAGTCCGTTCGGAAAGCGTTCGCATAACCGACTGAAAGCTTCACTGAAATTCTCCCTGAAAGCTGAAATTTAGACGTCCATGCCGCGGCAACCTGTAGTAAGGATTTTGCGTCAAATAAGAATTGTTGTCCGGGCAATGATAAATATTTAATAAAGCTTTTGAATTGATACCTTTAGTAAGATTTATTTAAACTTTTTTGGTATAGGCCCGCTCTTTAAAGATATTGGTTTATTAAAGAATTCCAATAAAATCAAGTTTTTTGGTAATAATTATTGAAGCAACCGATATTTAAATTTTATTTTCAAGAAATGTCTTAAAGATATAATCTTGGCCTGACACCAGTGCCGTATTATCCATTAGGCTGACTAGGCTACAGCCTAGGGCGCCATGAAAAAAATAGGCGCCAGACAGGGCAGTGGGGATATAAATAAAATAGACGCGAAAAGGAGAGAACTTTTATTTTTGGACTGAAATGGAGGTAAGGACCCTTTTTTTTGCTCTTCAAAAAATTTTTACTTGGAAAATAGGCGCTCTGGGAATTGTAGCCTAGGGCGCCTCATATCCTTAATACGGCCCTGCCTGACACTTGACATTTTTGATACCTAAACATAAATTTAGACTGAAGTCGTTAAGGACATATTGGACAGACGTAATTTTGTACTAAAGTCGTTTAAGACAATTTTAACAAATATAATTTTGGACTAAAATCGTTTAAGACACTTTTGACAAACAAAATTTAGTACTGAAGTCGTTTAAGGCTCGTTTCACACATACAATAATTCTGGTGAAATTTATACCGAAAATTATCACTTGTAATACCACTAGTGCTAAATTTATTTCCGGAATTTTATCAAAGCCACGAATATTTTGAAAATTATTAATTTTCTTAAAATATTCGTGGCCGAGAAAAATTTCCCGGAGTAATTTAAGCACGGGTGGTATTCGGTAAGAAAATTTCACACCAAGTTTGTGTTAAATAATATTCTTTTAAATTAATATTTGTAACTTTGACAGGAGCTTTAAAATTTTACTATAAAATAAATATTTTCCATTTTACCAATTGTAGTTGCAAATATATGTAATTTTAGAGTTTATCATTGTTTATTCTTTTATATTATATATACCTTATAATACTACAGTTGGTAAAAATAGTTTATTTAAATTTTTTAGACCCATACCTTGCTTTCGTTTGCTCTTCACTTATGTCTAGTACTTCAGTCTTATGATATTATTTTACTAACTGTAGTTGTATAAAATTGTCATTTAGGGCCTTAAAACCTTACATTATTTTATATTATGATATGTCTGAAATACTATAACTGGTACAAAATAACATTTTCTTTAATTATGTATGTGAATGACAGACATGACGTTAAAACAAATTCAATGATTATGTCAAAAAATTTCCACTATAATTCGCTTCAGGGTACCCCAGGCAGGAGAAAAAAATGTCCGATAAATACTTGTGTTGTCATGGTAATACAACCAAAACTACACATTAGATTGGTCAAAAAACAGTGGTGTGGAATTTTCGTTAAAATTCTCGAACGTGTAATACACAAAATTATTATTGTATAAATTTTCGGAAAAATTTTGGTAATAATTTTCCAAATAATTCTCGTGTATGTAAAACGGTTCTAAGACATTCTTGACAAATAAATTATTAAACTAAAGAAATTTTGGACTAAAAGTGTTAAAGACATTTTGTGACATATACTATATTAGACTAAGTCGTTTTAGAATTTTTTTGAGATATAATCTTAAACAGAAGTCGTTTAAGTTTTTTGACAGATTTAATTTTGGACTAAAGTCGTTAAAGACATTGTTAACAAATATTACGTTGGATTGAAGTCATTTAGGACATTCTTGACAAATATAATCTAGGACTAAGGTAGTTTAGTTTCCGCGAGTGAGCACTTAGGGATGCTCAATAGCTCATACCTATTTTACGGAAAAAAATTTAAATATTAAAATTTATAAAATTAACAATTAACAAAAAACAAAACCATACAAAAAATGAAAATACAAAAAATGTTATTTATAAAATACCTTGCGAATGCAATAAGTTTTATATAGGTGAAACTTGTAGACCATTAGCTAAACGCATAAAAGAACACAGATCATACATTAAAAACACAGAATTTCATAAATCAAAAATCTGCCAACACGCATTTGATAACAATCACAGAATAAACTGGGATGCTTCGAGTATTTTAGCAAAGGAAACTTGTTTGAAAGAACGCAAAATCAAAGAAAGTGCGTATATATTATTAAATAAAGATAATTGTGTAGCATCAATTTCAGTTTATTTAAATAACACTTGGTTGCCTTTGCTCGATACTGAAGTATCTTCAGGAAAGCTAAAAATCAATTAACTCATTACCTTTTTTGTCTTACAAATAATAAATACACCAGTTACTTATGTCACTCATGACACATATGACAGACTATTCTCAGTTTGCGATTTTAAAAGCATAAAATTCAATCATTTCTAATTTAAATATTAGTTAATTTTTTATTTTTTTAACTTAAAGACGTTTTTAATTAGAATTTTTGGGTTTTTTGGTGGGTTTTTCTTTTATTACGGTTTTAGGCGACCGGCTAGTTCATAGGGGTCAATAGGGCTGAACAGGATCAGCTCGTATACCCCGGGACCAGGACCGAAGCGGTCCCATTCTTTCCAGGCGTGTACCTAACAAAAAGACCATCCAATAAATGAATCCGCCTAACCAATATAGAGCATATCTTCAATTAAAGTTTTTAATAGTATAAAATTAAAGTCGAAGCCATTCGCGGATGTATGACAAATTTTCGTAACCACGGAATTAGTTTTGGCGACTAAAATTAGGAGGTGAATTATTTATTAGTGCATAAGTTTAATGCGCAAAATTTTGTGACTATTAAAATTAATTGAAAAGCTTTATTTAAAAACATTTAAAACAAAAAAATAAAATTTAAGCCATTCGCGAATTCTTTTGCAACTTTTACCCCGAGAAAGCGCATAGGCATGCTCAATAGCTCATAACTCTTTTACGCAAAATGTTTGGACTATCAAAATTTACTACAGGGCTTTATTTAAAAATATTTAATAGTAAAAATTTAAAGTTGAAGTCATTCGCGGATTTATTACAAATTTTCGTAACCACGAAACAGATTCTGGAGACTAAAATTAGGAGGATGAGTGCATTATTTATTAGTGCATAACTTTAATGCACAAAATTTTTTGACTTTTAAAATCTATTAAAAAGCTTTATTTGAAAATATTTAAAACAAGAAAATTAAAATTTAAGCCATTTGCGAATTCTTTTGCAACTGTTACCCCGAGGAAGCGCATAGGCATGCTCAATAGCTCATAACTCTATCACGCACATTTTTGGACTATCAAAATTTATAACAGGGCTTTATTTAGAAGTCTTTAAGTAAAAATTTAAAGTCGAAACCATTTGCCGATTTATTACAAATTTTCGTAACCACGAAACAAAACCTGGCGACTAAAATTAGGAGTTGGCCAAGTGCAATATATATTAGTTCATAACTTTATTGCGCAAAATTTTGTGACTATCAAAATTTATCAGAGAGCCTTATTTAGAAATATTTAAAAGAAAAAATTATAATCTAAGCCATTCGCGAATACTTTTCCAATTTTTCCGCAAGAGAGCACTTAGGGATGCTCAATAGCTCATAACTCTTTCACGCCAAATTTTTGACTATTAAAATTTATAAGAGAGAGCTTTATTTGAAAGTATTTAATAGTAAAAATTTAAAGTCGAAGCCATTCGCGGATTTATTACAAATTTTGTAACTACGAAAATAGTGTTGACTGACTAAAATTTGGAGGTGGCCCAGTGCATTATTTATTAGTGCATAATTTAAATGCACAAAATTTTGTGACAATTAAAATTTATTAGAAAGCTTTTTAAAAATATTAAAAACAGGAAAATTAAAATTCAAGCCATTCTTTTGCAACTTTTACTCCGAGAAAGTGCATAGACATGCTCAATAGCTCATAACTCTTGTATGCAAAATTTTTGGACTTTTAAAGTTTATTACAGTGCTTTATTTAGAAGTATTTAATGGTAAAAATTTAAAGTCGACCACGAAATTAGGAGGTGGCCCAGTGCATTATTTATTAGTGCATAACTTTAAGGCGCAAAATTTTGTGACTAATAATAAAGATTTAGTTGAAAATATTTAAAACAAGAAAAATAAAATATAAGTCATTTGCGAATTCTTTTGCAACTTTTACCCCGAGAGAGCGCTTAGACATGCTCAATAGCTCATAACTCTTTTACGCAAAATTTTTGGACTTTTAAAATTTATTACAGTGCTTTATTTAGAAGTATTTAATAGTAAAAGTTTAAAGTCGAAGCCATTTGCGGATTTATTACAAATTTTCCTAACTACGAAGCTAAACCTGGCGACTAAAATTGGGAGGTGTCCCAGTGCAATATGTATTAGTTCATAACTTTATTGAGCAAAATTTTTAGAGGGCCTTATTTAGAGATATTTAAAAGTAAAAAAATAAAATCTATGCCATTCGCCATTGGTTTTACAGATTTTACCGGAGTGAGCACTTAGGGATGCTCAATAGCTCACACCTCTTGTACGCAAAGTTTTTTGACTAATAAAATTTATAAAAGAGTTTTATTATAAAGTATTTTATAGTAAAAAATAAAGTCGAAGCCATTCGTAGGTTAATTACACACGAAAATGGTTTTGGAGACTAAAATTAGGAGAAGGGCCAGTGCACGATTTATTAGTGCTTAACTTTAATGCGCAAAAATTTGTGACTATTAAAATTTATTAGAAAGCTTTATTTAAAGATATTTAAAACAAGAAAATTAAAATCAAGGCATTTGCGAATTCTTTTGCAACTTTTACCCCAGAAAGCGCATAGGCATGCTCAATAGCTCATAACTCTTTTACGCAAACTTTTTGTAATGGCTTGAGTGATGAATAAAGATTACTTTACTTTTTAGTTTAAAAATTTTTGGATGGAAGTCGTTTAAGACATTTTTAAAGGATATAATTTAGGAATAAAGTTGTTTAAGACATTTTTGACAAATATAATTCTGAATTTACAGAAACTATCTGGGACTAAAGTCGTTTAAGACATTTTATGACGAATATAATCTTAGATTGAAGTCGTTTAAGATATTTTTGACAGAAGTAATTTTAAAATGATGTAGTTTTAGGACATTTTGATAAATATAGTTTTTGACTTAAGTCGTTTAAGACATTTTTGACAAATATAATCTTGGGCTTTAATTATTAAAGACATTTTTTACAAATATAATCTAGGACTAAAGTCAACAAAGACATTTTTTACAGAAATAATCAAGGCCTTAAGTCGTTTAAGAAATTTTTGACAGACATAATTCTTCACTAAAGTCGTTAAAGACATTGTTGACAAATATAATCTTGGACTGAATTCGTCTAAGACATTTTTGACAGATTATAATTTTTAACTAAAGTCGTTTAAGACATGTTTGACACATATAATCTAGGACTAAAGTCGTTTAAGACATTTTTGACAAGTACCATCATGGACTTAAGTCGTTTAAGACATTTTTGACACATGATTTTTTGACTTAAGTCGTTGAACACATTTTTGACAAATGTAATTTTGGACTGAAGTCGTTTAAGACGTTTATGATAAATAAAATTTTGGATTTAAAGCGTTTAAAAAAGTTTTGACACATATAATTTTAGATTTACATAGGTCGTTTCAGACATTCGAGTAAAGTTGTTTAAGATATATTGGTTAGGTAAATTCTTTTACTAAAGTCATTTAAAACCTTATTGTCAGATGTAATGTTCGACTGAAGTCGTTGAGGAATTTTTTCGACAGCTATTATCTAGGACTAAAGTCGTTTAAGACATTTTTGACAGATTTAATCTTGGACCAAAGTTGTTTAACACATTTTTGACAGATGAATTTGACTAAAGTTATTTTCATTTTCTACTAATGTTATTTTGAACCAAAGTCGTTTAAGGCATTTTTAAGAGATATAATTTTGGACTGATGTCGTAAGAGAGATTTGACAGATGCAATCTCGGACTCTTTAAAGTGGTAAAAAGTCTGTTAAAAATTTCAAGACAATGATAATGTGTTTGTCCAAACTGAATTAAGAAATCTTAAAAATTAAACTTACCCAATTTTTCTTTTTTTTCTATATTTTTACATTAAATAAGCACATGATATTATTTTAAACAACTTTTAAAACCAGTTTTTTAATAAAATTTTACTATTTTTTTCATTAACGTTCAAAGCTTGACTTTAAAAAACATACTTATATTATCAGGATTGAACGACCATCAGCCAAGGCCTTCGTTTTCCAATGGCCCTAATTTTTAACGGTACGTTGTTAAGTGTTTACGATAACCCTCTAATAAAAAAAAGGCTTTCGTGGTGCCATCTATCAAACAGACAACAAACTATAGTATTAAGGTTTTCTGTGTTTACCTTTCTCCCCACCGTCACCAGTCATAAAACCAAAGCGGCAACGTTGCACAAACGACTCCGCCGCCATCTTGACGTGCGCGTATCTATGTATCGGTAAACGATGCTTTTCTAATTTTCACTCGTTTGGAATGGAAAATTTTCCTAAATTTCCTTATAAAATTACCAAGTGTATGTGGGAGAAGTGTATAACGTGAAGTTTTTTTGTTTAGGTGAGGTGAATTCACGTAATTTCTATTTGGGCGCCAACTGGGATTCAATGCCCTAGTTGTGTTAATTGGTTTCTAAAAGGAAAATTTGGAGTACAAAATGTATATCATTTCGACATACGTCGTCTAATGTTTATATGTGCTAAAAGAGATGTAATGCTAACGCAATCAATTTCTTTTAATTCGTAACATCAACGGATCAAATCCAATTGTCAAAAATCGTAAAGTACAACTGTTTATGTTTTGATTTTCAGTTTTTCTTTGCGGGGCTCGCCTACCTTGATTTTAAAGAAGAGTAAGTAGGAGCCCCCAAGATGTTCTACTCGCATTTTATTTTGGCTAAGAAGGGGCCGCTGGCCCGGATTTGGTTGGCGGCGCATTGGGACAAGAAGATTACAAAGGCCCATGTCTTCGAGACGAATATTGAGACTTCTGTTGATGGTAAGTTAACTGTATTTTGGTTACTATGCATGCTGTTAGTTATTTTACAAATCTTTTTGATATGTTTTTAAAAATTCTTAATATATGACTTATGATGCCAGACTTTGGCCTCCAAAACTGCACAACATACTATTCTACAATTCGTTTTCCTAAAAGTAGTTACACCCAGAGTAGCAAATTTGGTAAAAGTTTACCTATTGGACACCAAGCCGATTTTGATAAGTTTTGGCATATGGGGGTAGGTACTTGGGGGCTTGTTACGAATCTGAAAGAGTTTTGGTAATTTTCTAGAAACCTGCGGTAACTCCGATTTTAACGAAATTTGGTATACGGGGGTTTTTGGGGCGCTGATCACGAATCTGAAAGATTTTTTGGCGGAAATGTTTCATTCTCGATATATTTATCATCAAAGTTCAAATTTCAACTAAGCTTATTTTCACTATATTCCCCCTTTTTGCAAACAATTCTTGATTTAAAGCTAAAGTGTCAAACAATATTTGATTTTACCTTTTAAAACCTCGTTTTTCTACGTTTTTAACATTATTTTTACATTAAATTGCATGGCTATTCTTTGATAATGCGGCAACCATACATACACATAGGGCTTCATGGCACACTGGGATTGAAATGAGTCAAAGTATAGCTATGCAATTTAATGCAAAATAATGTAAAATACGTAAAAATGGGGTTTTAAAAGGTGAAAATCAAATAGTGTATGCTACTTTAGCTTTAAATCAAGAATTGTTGCAAAAAGATGAGGAATATTGCAATAATAGGATTATTTTAAATTTCAAGTCTGATGATGAATATCTCAAGAACGAAACGTTCCCGCCAAAAAAATCTTTCAGATTCGTAATCAGCGTCCCAAAAACCCCCGTATACCAAATTTCGTCAAAATCGGAGTTGCCGCAGGTTTCTAGAAAATAACCAGAATTTTAGTTGGCAACGTTTCGTTTTCAAGATATCAATCATCAAACTTGAAAAGCAAATTTACCTTATATCTTCCCTTCTTTTTGTAAATAATTCTTGGTTTAAAGATAAATTACCACTCAATATTTGATATATAGCCATGGCTACTGTGATTGAAATGAATAAAAGTGAAGCTTTGCAATTTTATGGAAAAAAGGTGTAAAATAAATAGACAAAGAGGTATTTACAGGTGAAAATGAAATATTAGGTGCTAATTTAGCAGAATTGCGTGAAAAAGAAAGGGAAAGTATGATAAATTTAGGTTAGTTTTCTATTTAAGTTTGATGATAAATATCTTGAGAATAAAATGTTGCCAAGTAAAAATTCTTTCAGATTTATAATCAGTGCCTCAAAAGAACCCCATCGTGTCTGATAAGTAAACAATTACGGCAAATTTATTAATAGAGCAATTCATGGTAATTAATTACTTATTGGACACCACTCTGACTTTATTGGTGTTTTGCATACGGGGTTCTTTTTGGTAATTGTTTACAAACTGGACTCATTGCCGGTGGGGTCTTTTGGGGAGCTGATGATGAATCTGAAAGAATTTTTAGTCAGATATGTTTTGTTCTCAAATTTGCTTTTAAAGTTTGATAATGAATATCTCAAAAACGAAATGTGCCTGACCAAAAACTCTTGCAGATTTGTGATCAGCGCCCTAAAAAAACCTGTATACCAAAATTCATTAAATTCGGCGATGCATCCGGTTTGTAAACAATTGCCTTTTTTTTGTGGTGATTATGAATCAGAAAGAATTTTAGGTCGGCAACATTTTGTTTTAGAGATATCCATCATCAAACTTGTAAAGCAAATTTATCCTATTTTCACTATATTTCCCCTTTTTGTAAATAATGCTTGATTTAGAACTAATTTACCCCTATTTTTTATTTTTTTCAGACAATTACAAACAGGTTTCACTTTCAATCGCAGTAGCCATGGCGCCGTTATTAATGTTTTAATTTTTTTTTTCAGGTATTATTAAACCAAAAGTTAAACTAGCCCTTCGGACATCAGGACACTTGCTTCTTGGTGTCGTCAGAATCTACTCCCGAAAAGCAAAATATTTGCTAGCTGACTGCAATGAAGCCTTTGTCAAGATCAAGATGGCGTTTAGGCCCGGCATGGTGGACCTTCCAGAAGAGCACCGGGAGGCGGCAGTCAATGCCATTACTTTGCCGGAGGTCTTTCATGATTTTGATACGGCTATACCCGAATTAAAGTAAGTAAAACCACTTGCAGTACTCCACAAAAGTTTGGAAACATCTAAGATAATTAATAAAGTATCAAATATACACAAACTCTAACAAGGTTGAAATAAATTTATTTTCATCAGTAAAATATATTATATATATATATATATATATATATATATATATATATATATATATATATATATATATATATATATATATAGACAATCAAAAACTTAATAAGGTACTCTTTATTAAAGTCAATAAACCTCACCGTTTAGGCACCAATAGAACATCAAAGTTTTCATCAGTTTCAATCAAATTACCTACATTCATACAGGGTGTCCAGTAACTAACCAAACGATTCTACAACAAAAATAAGAAACACACCGTAGTTCAAAAACCAAGACGGTTAGGACATATGTTTATATGAAGTTTTTCTTATTTTCTGTTGTAGAATCGCCTCGTAAAGTTTGTCGGTTGAGTTACTGGACACCCTGTATATACGTAAGTAATTTGATTGAAATTGATGAAACGATGTCATTGGTGCCAAACGGTGGGGTTTATCGACTTTAATAAAGAGTACCTGTGTTTAGCTTTTGATTGTTTATAAAATGGCGCCCCAGCTTTGAGATATCTGTCAACAAAAATAGTTATGAATCATAATAAATTTTAAGTTTTAGGTAAAGGGCCCTCTGGCGGTATTTAGAAAAAATACTTTTGTCTTAAAATTTTAGAATCTGCAAAACTCGATTTCTGTGCCAAATATCAAATGGATTGGTTAAAAAATAAATGCAATATGGCGAAAAAACCAAAATAAAAATTGAACTTTGACGGCTTGTAACTCGAAAACGAGTTACATTTTTAAAAAATTTATATGAAGCTCTACCATTATTTTCTCAAGTAGAATCACCCCCTTAAGTTTCGTGATCGATTTTGAATCACCCTGTATAAGTTATGTTATTTAATAAAACCCTTTTTGTCTGGGTTTTTATTATTTTATTGTGTAACCTTTTTTTTAATTGTAATGTTACTAATTATTAGTTAGTGCTATATAAAGAATTTAATATAAAAAATGTTGACTAAAAGATATAGACCAAAGTTGATTGACTTTACTTATTGGCTGTGGACCTCCAGGTACTCTACCAGGTGGTGCATCACCAGACTAGCCATGGGAAATCCCATGTAAATTTTGATACTTTCAAATATTGGTTCCCCTTTGATTTTACAACAAAATGGTATAAGACTATTTTGAAAACGTTTCAAATAAGCGTATTAAATGTTATTTGAAAATTTTAAAAATTGCCAAGACATTGTATTCATTACTAGTGGTTTCATTTTGGTATTTCAGGTATGCAAGGATTTTACAAATAGTTTTTCTTAAATAACTTTTAATTGGCTTATTGGAAAATAACGAAATTTATTATCAATGTCTTTAAAATAGTCTTATACCATTTTGTTGTAAAATCCATAGGGAAGACAATATTTAAAGGTATGTCTGGGAATTGTATACATTGCCTGGATAATGTTTGTAAGTAAACGTCTTAGGTATTCTATGCAATGCCTAAAATTGTAGAGAATACGAAATTATACAGATTGTTGGTAACATATACAATGTGTTTTTTTACAGTGATGTAGACATTGAAGCCCAGTTTAGTTTAAACCAATCCCGCGCCGAAGAAATCACTATGCGAGAAGAATACGGCAACATATCCTTAGTAAACCATGATGATGGTTTTGGCGACATGGGTTTCGATACAGACACCCCAGAACTAATGAGGCACGCCACTGGATTAGAACCGTCAATGGAACAGGTACTATTATAGCTTTTGTGACAATTGTTCAGTTTCTTATAAATGCACCTGGGTAGTTCTAAAAAATATGAGTAATGGGCATAATGACAGTTTTCAAGAAAATGTTCTATGATGTTCGGTAGTACTAGTCCCTGGGGCAGTAATGAAATTGACTTCATGATAATAACACTTTTAAAACCTTATTTTGGGGGCTCCTTTTGACGAGTCCACTATGATTTTATTTATACCGCTATATATGGAAGCAGCGCTTCAGCCCAGCCTGACAGTGTCAAATCTTTCGGGTGTCAGACTGGGCAAACGCGTCGCTTTTTGTCGGACAAGTTTACCAAATGTTTTACAAGTAATTTTTAATGATTAAGCCAAAAATCGTAAGGGTTACAGTTACAAAACCCGCCCAATGCGATACCCAAAACATGTCCATGGTTCTTATGGTTTTGTGACTGTAACACTTACCATTTTGGAACTAACCAACCTGTTTGCGCGCTCCATTGACGCCAAAAGAAAAAGCAATACAATTATATTTAATAATTTTTGTTCATTTACTTACTGTAAAATACCACCTGCCATTTCCAAAAACTGCTAAAAACTGGAAATGTGTCTAAAAAAACTAGAAATCATTATTAAGGTGTCCTTTTTTGACACGCTAATGACTGTGTTGGCAGGAAAATGACCATATTAGAGGAAAATATTTATTTGTAATCTGTTTGAAAGAAATTTTAAGTGTTAATTTATTTAATTTTTCCCTGGACAAAATCTGTTCCAAAGCTGCTTGTATTTTTTAGAACTAACCTTGAAAAACAGTTTTTGCCCTACAAGCTAAGTGTTTTAGGTGACGTTCCGTATGTTAACCACAATTCTTGGTTTTTCTGGTTCTCGTTTCGTAACCTTCTAATTTTTAAAATCTGGTTAGATTAAAAACGCGGTTTCTCAAAATTTCGGTTTTAAATGTCAACCGAAACTACCGATCAAACTGCGACACGTTCCGTAAGTTAACCAAGATATTGATTTTCCTGGTTTTTTTGGTTTTGGTAAGGTTTTGAAACGGGGTTTCTAGACTTTCGGTCTCAACGGTCAACCGCAATTACCGATCAAAACATCTCGGTGCTTTCGGTTTATTACTGAGAAAGTGCTCATTGGTCGGAGAAGAATTTGCCCTTTTTCTTAACCAATAGGTACACGGAGCGAGAGAAAAACTACGGTTAGTACCTTTCGCTGTTTGCACGGCATTGTTGAAGAGCTGTCTTTAAACGAAAATATTTTAAGGTTTGTTTTTTTTTCTCGTGGATTCGTTATTGCGTATTGGATCTTGTGTTGTTATGTGTTATACATATTTTGTTTATGTTAAATATTTTTTTACTTTTGAATCCATAAATAAAAAATACCAAAGAATATACAGGGTGTTTACTACTATGCAGAAACTTCAAGGGGTGATTCCTTGTATCATTTTTTTTTTAGAAAAAGGTCTTATTTACATAGGTCTGGACTTGTTTCGTTTCGGAAAAACAAATCCCAAACCGATTTGGTTTAAATTTTGTAAAGTTGTTTTACGTAATAATGCGCTTATTAGGCACTAACTACATTGAAACTATTGAACAGTGGCGTCTTAGTGGGCATCACAGCTAATATTATTAAGAAAAGAACGTACGCCACTGGCTTTTATCTAATTTTAGGCTCTTATTATATTTCATTTCAATTTGCCTTTGATTTAAACAAATAATATAAATAAAATAAAGGTTGTTTCATGGGGAAAAAATTCAAAAGTACAATAAATGTCAGTCGGTGGTGCTCACTGAGACGTCACTGTACGAAATCATTTTATAAGCGTCTTATTACTTGAACACTGCTGAAAAAAAATGTCAAATGATAAACAAATGGGTTAATTACAAAATACTTATTTACATAAATCAAAGCGTACCAAAACGAACCGCTTACCGCTGTCAAACCAATGTCAAACCGCTATTTACCGGTTGGTAAACTTTGGTTAACTTACGGAACATCACCTTAGCCACGAAACCAAGTTAAGTACTATTTTCTTTTGTTACAGAGTAATGTACTATTTAGTGAACCGGTATTAGAAAGTGAATCGATTCACAAGGATGTCAGTGAACCGATTCCTTCTACGTCTGCCGCCCAGCCTCATGAAGAACCCATGGAGTTAGAGACGGGCGTCCAGGATGATAATTTAATATGTAAGTATTCGTAAAGCTCCCAAAATCGAACTATAAAAACTCTTAATTTTCAACATGAGTTTATAGCATAAATTTACAAGATTATTTTTCATGTCCCCATACTTGGCACAGCCTTTTTGAAAAAAAAAAAATTTTAAGCTGTTTTGTGCTGCTCTTGAAAATATGAAGATTAAAACGATTTTTTTCTCTTAGCTGGAGGACTCTTTGAAGGAGGTCTCTTTGATGAAGCGCCAATGGGTGAAGTTCCACCAGTAGATGCAAGTATACCAGTGCCTTCTGCCCAAGATTTGCCTCCACATCCTGACAGTGATGATGACGGGGACATGGATAATTTTGGTGGTCCGCCGTCAGTGGGGGGAATGAGGTGAGTGTGTAAAAACTATTATACACTTCTAAATAAAAAAAAACGTGCAAACAAAATTTTGTTTAAATTCAATTTTAAAAAACTTTTTGGAGAGATAATTTAAGGAGGTCAAAAAAACAAAAAGTTATTTAAGATTGAATTTGAACAAAATTTTGTTTGTCCGTTTTTTTGCCAGAAGTGTATATGGGATTTTCCAATGTCAGTCAAAAATCTCAAAGAGCCCGTATTCCTGTAGCGCTATAATATATTTTTAGTTAATTCAAATCGAAGTGTGTTATTAGAGGAATGTGTATATAAAAGTATCGAATTCGTAGTGAAATAGACTTTTAAAAAATGTGAAAACTGTGTTATGGCATAAAAACAATATAAATTATCATACTGGGCTAAAAATTTGACTTTCAAAGGTACGTTTCTAAGACTTTCTATGACCTTTTAGTATCTGTCTCTATGTATATTTGTCATAAGTGCCAAATTCGTAAATAATAACTTAAAGTAGACACTCCCACACCTTAAAAAAGTGTATCATAAATTTTGCAAATCACTGTCAGACTGTATTAGTATTAAAACTGCTGACACTGGGAGCACACGCTGACCTGCTTCGGAACAGATTAAAATTACGCTAAATATTGTATATAAAGGATGTCTCAAGAATTTCTTGATAAATTAGTAAAAACTTTAGAAATTAGTAATAGAAAATCGTTGGAAGAAGCTAATCAAAGGCAGACAGAAGATATTAAAGGTTACATAAATGGGGAATTAGCTAAATTACGTCAAACTTTTGATGATGAGATAAATAAGAAGGCTGCTGTTTTTGAGGAAAAATATTTGGACCTAAAAACCAAATACGCCCAACTGGAAAAAGAGCTTCGTAAGAACAATATTATTATTTTTGGGTTAGAGGCTTCACAAGAAAATATTTGTGATTACGTAGTTTCCAAATTAAATACACTACTTGATCTTAATGTCACTAAACAGAACATAAATGATTTGTTTACAATTGGGAAACAATCTGGAAAAGGACCAATAGTTGTGAAGTTTAACTCGTACCTCATAAAGCAGGAAGTGTTACGTAATTGTAAAAAACTAAAGAATACAAACATCAGTATAGCAGAGGACCTTACCTTAGAGGAAAGACAGGAGAAGAAAATACTCTGGCAGAATCTAAAAAGGCACATGCGGAAAATCTCAACACGTACATAAAATCAAATCGCCTTTATATAAATGGTCAAGCATACACGGCACAACAACTTGCGGACCAGGAGGAAGATACTAACTCAGAGAGTGAGCCTGAGCCTGAGCCAAATTTGGTATCCGATAGCGGTGACGTACTTAACGCAAAAATTCTGCCTCCCAGATTAAATAATAGTGCTCCCCCACCCCAACAAATCACATAGATAAGCATATGGACACAGAAGTTTTTGAAACTTGTAACGAAGACGAATCAAAAAAAGAAAATCTTCTGATAACGAAGAACAACCAGCAGCCAAAATTATAACCCGGTCAGCTAGCATAAGGGAACAAAGAGTAGCAACAAAGACTGATTTTAACTAATTTTTATTATTCTTTTATGTGTGTTATTTTAAATTTTAAATTTTTTTTTGGATTATTTTTAAACACGTATTACATTTTATCAATTTATTTTTATTGTCATTTAGAAAAATATTTTAAAATTATTTTAACTGTGTATATATATATTTTTTTACTGTATTTGGGGAACATTTGTTTCTTATTTGTTTATTTTGTTGTTTATTTTGAAGTTTAAGTATATATATATATATATATATATATATATATATATATATATATATATATATATATATATATATGTGTGTTTATGTATGTATGTATTAATTCTAACCAAGTACTAACTATATGTATAAAGGAATAATATTGAAAAAAAGAATAATATAAAAAGGGCAGGATAAATATAATAATAAGTTAGGTATATTAGGATTTTGTAAAGAATGGATCCATACGTAAGGTATTTTGATAACGAACCTATAAATACGAATGATGTACAAAGTCTAGAATGTGTATTTAATGTAGAGCCTATGGGGACACAGTTTAGTATATTTCATACCAATATTAGGAGTATTCAGAAAAATTTCGATGAATTTCAGGCATATATATCTCAATATAACAACTTATTTCAGGTTATAGTGCTTTCGGAGACTTGGTTTATACAAGATCGGGACTTTTTTCAGTTTGATAATTATCGGAGTATTTGTACAGAGAATAGGCTAAATCAAAATGACGGGGTTATTGTTTACATAAAGAAAGATATAGATTTTGATTATAGATTTATTCGGATAGGATTAGCTAACGGCATCTCAATCTCCTTAAGCCTCGGAAATGATAAAGTAAAACTATTTGCTTTGTATAGGTCTCCCTCAACGGACCCTTATGAATTTAATTTAGGGCTGCAAACCTTTTTAGATGGCCTTGATTATAACCCATATAAGTATATGTTTTTTGTAGGAGATTTAAATATCGACATTATGAATGATAAAACTCAAATCTGCCAGGATTATTTAAATTCTTTTTCAGAGAAGGGGTTTAGGTCATTAATTAATAAACCAACACGTCCAGCGTCGCGGACATGCATAGATCACATTATGCTAAGACAAAGATATAGGGGGATATCGTTGATAATGTCACTTCGACTATAGTAAGGACAAATATAACTGATCATTACTCGATTGCGGTGCAATGTAAGTTGGAATTTCAAAATAATTTAAAAACTAACAACTGTGATTACTTTTATGGGAAATTAAATGAAAATAAATTTAGGGGTATAATTGAGGGAGTCGACTGGCATGAAATATATGGTACTGAAAACATAGAGATGGGGACTAATATTTTTGTAGAAAAGATTCAAAAATGTATTGGGGAGGCTACTCAGAAATTCAGGAATATGAAAAAAAGTAAAAGAAAATCATGGATAACAAACGGTTTAATTGCCTCCATTAAATCTAGGGATAAGCTTTACCAAAAATATATTAAGGACCCACTAAACTTAGATGCCAAACGCGAATTTCTGACTTTTAGAAATAAATTAAATGTTCTAATTAAAAAAACAAAGTATAATTATTTTAAGGAAAAGATAGAAATAAATAGAAATTCCTCTAAAAATCTTTGGGATGTTGTTAAGGAATATAGTAATACAAGGGAAAAAAAGACACATCCATTAAAAAAATTAATATTGATAATGAAAATATTATAACGGATCAACAAGAAATAGCAAACAAATTTAATTTATTTTTTTCAAACATAGGCAAGATAATACAGTCAGGTATTAAGGGGGTAAAATAAAAAAGGTTGAGAGTAAAAGAGTATGCCAATCAATATTCCTAAAACCAACCAATCCAACTGAGGTCCGGAATTTGATTTTATATTCCAAGAATAAGAAAGCTGCTGGTCATGATGGCATAACTAACGAAATTCTTAAATTGTCTGTGGACTCGATCTCAAATCCATTAAGCTATCTAGTTAACCTTACGTTAGCTACAGGACATTTCCCTTCACAACTAAAATTTGCAGTTATTAAGCCTCTTTATAAGGATGGAGATAGCTGTGTTATGACTAATTACAGACCCATATCTCTTATATCCGCAATAGCAAAAATTTTTGAGAAGATTATTAAAAGTCGCTTGGAAAATTTCTTAACAAAACATAAAATCATTAATAAAAATCAGTATGGCTTTCAAAAGGAATTGTCCACCGAAGATGCTATTGCTAAAGTGACAGCATTCTTGTACGATGCGGTTGATAGGAAAATGCCAACTTTGGGTGTGTTCATTGACCTTGCAAAAGCTTTTGATACTATTAGTCACGAAATATTGCTAGAAAAGCTGGAACGCCTAGGAATACGCGGTAACGCGTATGGACTTATCAGGAGCTATTTAAGTGAGCGGCAGCAGGTGGTGGAGATTGATGGTGTGCGCAGTGGGCGGCAAGCGGTGGCCTGCGGTGTTCCACAGGGAACAGTGCTCGGTCCTATCCTTTTGTAATTTATATTAATGAACTTTTTTCCTTGGAATCCGTGGGTACTGTGCTGTCTTTTGCGGATGACACCGTCGTTCTCTATACTGGAAATTCTTGGCATGTGGTGAAGCAATTGGCCGAACATGATTTACATAACATATTTGAGTATTTTAATTCAAGTAAGTTGTCGGTTAATTTTACAAAAACAAAGGTTATACCTTTTACTTCCTATGAACAACATTTGCCAGCCACGAATTGCCTAAAAGTCGATGGTGTGTCGCTGGTTTTCGCGTCTTCAATAAAATATTTAGGCATTTATATAGATTCTTTTCTTAAGTGGGACGTACACGTACAAAGTATTGTTAAAAAACTACGAAGGCTCATGTTCAGATTTTACCAATTTCGTAACTTTCTGGGACATCATCATCTAAAAATTTTATATTATGCTCTTGTAGAGTCTATTATTCAGTATGGGATTATTGGTTGGGGAGGTATAAGGGAGTGTCACCTTAGGTCGCTTAATGTCATTCAGAAAAGAATTATAAAAATTATTTTTCAAAAACCCTTTAGATATCCTACCCATTTGTTGTTCTCTGAGTCGCTTCTGATGGACGTACGCCAGATATTTGCAAAAAAACTCTTCTTTTTCTATATAAAAATCCCCAAAATCTTAGACCACTATACCATTACTACGAAACCCGCGGTAGAATGGCAAATGCTGCTGTTCCGCCACGTACCAATAAAACTATTGGCCAGAGAGGTTTTTCTTATCTAGGGCCAAAACTGTGGAATATACTGGCAAAAGAATTAATAAGTTTAAACTCTATAAAAGCTTTTAGTAGAAAATTAAAAATTTGGATACTGTCGCAGGACAGACATATTATTAATGATATTGTTAATTAAACTGTGTCGCCCGAACGTTCTTTTCTTTGTTTTTTTTATGATTTTTTTGTTTCTGGTATGTTTAATTCTGATTGTTGTGGTTAATTTTTGTTAAAAGTTATAAAAATGTGTTTTAATTTTGTTTATTTTTATTTACTTGTGTATATCAATTATGGTCTTTAATTGTAAAAGGAAATATAATTTTATTTATTTAATTTTTATTGATTTATAAGTTATTTTTGTAAAGATTGTTATTAGTTTATAAGTAATTTTTTGTATAGATTATAAGTAATTAGTCTTTAATCCATTAGGAGGAGAAATTAGGCCAGCCCATAGACAGGTCTTTAAATAGACCTATTTGGGCTTTCTGGGAAAGTTTTTCCCGGTTCTCCTGTTTTTATTGCATGCAAATCACTTATGTATAATATTTTATTTTATATATTTTTTTGTATTTTTTTCTGTATGTAATAAAAACCTTCATTCATTCATTCATTCATTCATTCATTCATTCATTCATTCAATAGTGAGTAACCTACTAAATATGATTTTTTAAGAAGCTTTTTTATTTACTCTTGTAGTTCGGCTGGAGGTTCAAGGCCTCCAACTCCCTGGATGAACACTCGCAACACGCCTCGACGAGACCTCAGACTCCGTCACAGCAGTCCTTAGCCCCTCAGTCCCCTGCCCCTAGTATGAGGTCAATGAGGAGTGCGCAACCCACTCCCGCGCCCCCTGAAGTAAGTTTAATTTTACTTTGAATTTATCTAAAATGGTTATTATTTTTATTACTATTTATAGTCCTTGGGCTAGTAATGAAACAGCGTTCATGAAAATAACAATTTTAAAACCTTTTTAGGGGGCTCCTTTTGACGAGTCTACCATACACGGAAGCGGCGCGTTAACCCAGCCTGTCAATGAAAAATGTTTCGGGTGTCGGACTGGGCAAACGCGTCACTTTTTTGTCGGACAAGTTTACCACAATGTTTTACATGTAATTTTTAAACATTGTGCCAAAAATCGTAAGGGTTTCAGTTACGAAAGCTGCCCAATCCGACATTCAAAACATGTCAGTGAGCCTTATGGTTTCATGACTGTAACACTTACGATTTTTGGCACAATGTTCAAAATTGCATGTATGACAAAAAAAGTGACGCGTTTGCCTCGTCCGACGCCCAAAATATTTGTCATTGACAGGATGGGTTAAAGCGTCGCTTCCATATATAGCGGTATGAATATTCATGGTAGACTCGTAAAAAGTTTTTATGTTTTACCCATATATTATTGATCTGTAATACCTTAGAAACGGAATATGTTATGGTAGCAATAATACCTGCTATCACACCTAGGGCATTATAAGCGGGCATTATGATAATGCCCGCTTACAATGCGCTAATATGGAAATTTTATTTCTCTCACAATAAAGATCAAGTTTATACAAACATATGTATTACAAAAAAATCAATAACTTACCAGTTCCTGAAAATATTCCATTAAAACGGTTTCGGTTATTTAAAGAATTGCGTTCGCATCTTTCCAAATATAAAATATGCCATACTCCCGATCATACTGTTGCCTTGATTTAACTGGCAAAAGATTTTCGGTCGCTTTTATGGCCTTTTCTCTTATATTTTGTGGAATTTCTTCCATTTTGAGCAAATTGTTAAATAAAAAATGCCAACTGACTAACTGATAGAAACATCAAAGTCAAACTTAACTCCAGTCATTATCTACTTACATATACAGGTACAGGTGCAACTTATTTTTATATTGCGAATAAATAATGTAATTAGTCATTGAAAAACTTATTTTTGGGTAAAACATAAAGCATTGTATGCACCACGGGCTTTACTGGACTATAATGCCCATCAGGTCGAAATCTAGCCCTTGGGCTATTTCAACCTTCAGGGCATTATAGTCCTAGTAACACCCTTGATACATATATAGCTATTAAAAGTGTTGTTATCACGAAGTCCATTTCATTACTGGCTCAAGGACTATTAATATTATGAACTCAAAAATGTTTGTTTTTTTGATGGTGTCATTTTTTTATATATAAAATTTCAGATTCCGCCAGCAGAGGAACCACCAGCGCAGATAGATCAGACTACTTTATTGCAAAATGAAGAAGAAAGCTTCGCTCTTCCTCCGGTAGATGCGACGGCGCTAAAGGTGAAACACAATGTATCTGATTATTACTCGCATTACACAAATCATCGCGGATATATCGGAAAATCGTATTTTTTACCGCTTATACAGATTAGAACACATACCTAATTTCTAAAAAATTATAATAAAAAAATACCCAGAAGTAAAGACCACTTTAAAACTTTAAACAGAAATTCGGGACTTTTAGATATGCCATGGAACGAATAATTTCGACTTCCATTGTATTGATTGTAATATTTACTAGACTGGGCAAAAAAATTACTCTTTTTTGGAAAAATATTAGTCCGGGAGGTAGCAACGTCGGGAAAACAAGAATTTTAGGTTGGCTAATTTTCTGTATGTTGTTCTCCCTCCTCTTTCGGGTAGATCCTTGGCTGGCAGTAGCGATTGCGTTGGCGCCCAGCTGTGACCTTGAAATTTAGAGCTGTCACTTGATATGTCAAAAAAATGCAGATCTTGGTCATTTATTATCGTTCCAAGTTTCATCAAAGCACTCTTTGTTTGACCTCCAGACAGTGCGGACGTGCGTAGAGGACTACAAAGTTCTTCCCGGAGTGGCGGTTAGAGGTGCCGCACGACGTTTTTACCTTCGGGGATCAAGGAAAGATTCACGCTAAGTTAACGGCATCTTTCTTCCGGATCTAAGCGCTGTGAGCGAAGATTCCTATAAGCTGATAGTATCCTGTTTGGTGGTGAACACGAGGTATTTCTCAAATGGCGGGAAATAGATGGGCGTGCCATGGGAACTGTCAGTAGTGAAAGTAAAGGTTATACGTAACACCAGTAGCAGATCTTGGTTTGACAGCCGACAATTTATGCATTGTATCGATTGTTCAATTATTTTGCTTTCTTTTTGGAATTTCTGGAAAAAATAGAAATAGAATAGAAGTTTCATTAAAATATACCGAACAGTTCAGAAGTAAGAAGGGAGCGACTTTATAATTGGCAATGACAAAAGTCTGGCAATAAAAAGTATGTTTGGTAAACCTATTTAAAGGCAAGAAATTGAAAACTAGGTTTTTAAAATGTTTTTAAAACCTGGGACTATTACCTGTACAGGTAGGATGCGAACTATTTAACCCAACCACTACCGCCAACCAGACAGCCCAGGGTCTATCCAGAAGAGGTAGGAGAACACGATATAAAAAAATTAGGTGACCTAAAATTTTTTTCGAAAACGTTGCCACCTCCTATAGAGTCCTATACTATATGTATATTGAAAATATAATTTAAGGTGACAAAACAATATACAGGTTGAGCTAAATAACATAACACATAGGCAATGTGAGAAAAAGAGACAATCAAACTAAATCACGGCATGTAAACATGCGTGACTAATACTGCTTGTTTTGTTATTCTATTAATCTGCTTGCTCAACCAGTATATCGTAAAGGTTTGAGCCTTTACTCTTAATATTAAGAAGGCTATCTTCGCCACTAACAGTTTTTTGACAACAATCTTTTTTAATGCAAAGCTTGCAAATTGCTGATCTTAAAAAATTACCAAAACATAGTCTTGAAAAAAAAATCCCTTCAAAAAAGCTCCCTTCGTAAATTGTCGTGAAATGAGCCGTTTTCTTTTAATCGGGCTTGGAACATTGAACTATTTTTTCAATTTTTTTTCTTGAGTTTGGATTTTTGTCACTACTACAAATTTCAGTGTTTAAATAAATCCAATACATATTTTAAAGAAAATGCTATTCGCTACAAAAAGTTCTCTCATCATTTTTAAATAAATTTGCTACTTCAAAAGTTATTCGACGTTGAAATTGAGTCCAAAAGTAATTTTAACGAGGATTAACTTTTGAAGAAATACATTTATTGGAAAATGTTAAGAGACCTCTTTTTTAGCGCATCCAATTTTCTTTAAAAGTATGTAGATATTGAATTTATTTAAATATTAGATAATTATTGCACAGTGAAATAATACCGGCCTTATTTTGACATCTGAGCTTGCGCAGATGCATGGTAGGATAAGGACTTCCCTAATAATAATAATAATAAAATTTATTGATGATTGTACATACATAAAGTATTTTCACAAGTCAAGTTTCACAATAAATCTAAAAAAAAACAATACAAAATATTTGACGGTAAATGAAATTATAAAGATATTATAACCAACATACTATTATCTAAAACCTTAGAAAAAAACAACCTAAAGCTATTATTTTAAAGACAAGAAAAAAGCAGATTAGGAATGAAATCGTGTAGAAAAAAAACAAATTAAAATTAGTTGGTATTGGTAAAATCAATAGACTATTAAAGTCACATTTAAAAAACAACAAACAAAATATATTTGGGACATCTACAACTTGAAAAAGAACGTAAATACGGAAAACAAACTTTTACTAAGTCAAACATAACATAACAAGCTAAAAAATATAAAATATATAATATCTAATACACATCTGTTCAAAGCATTCAGAGCAAGCAGATACAATTCTGACATTCCAGTTTCTATTTTAAGTCGTTAAAATTATTTTTAAAATATTCGTCGTTACTATAGAATGCCTTCCCTTTTAGATAATTCTTTAATTTATGCTTAAAATACCTTGGGTTCAGGTTCCTAATGACCTCGGGTAAGACATTAAACATTTTTAAACCATAGTGGTTTCTACCATCTCTAGCTCTAGCAACTCTGCTATAGTTTAAGGCAAAACAATTTTTTGTCCTAGTATTGTAACTGTGGTAGTCGGAATTATGCAAGTACTTTGTAGTGTTATTTCTGACATGCACAAGACAGGCCAGTATATAAATTGACGGCAACGTCAAAATACCCAGAGAAATAAAGCTTTTTTACAACAGTCTTTATATTTAAGACCCGCCATTATTCTTACGCAGCGCCTCTGAACTGCAAAAACCTTTGCCAAATGCGGCGAATGTCTCCAACACAATATCGCATATGAAAGATGGGATTGAAAGTGACCATAGTAAGCCTTCATCAATACTTCCTCAGTGACGATGTTTTTAAGGTTGCGGATAATAAAAGTGCTTCTACTCAATACACTTGCAAGATGTTCAGCGTGTCCTTCCCATGTCAATCTAGAGTCCAGATATATGCCCAGAAATCTGACAGATCCGGCTATTGTCTCCATTGGTCTTAGAGAAAAGTCCAATGTCTGAGTTTTTGTT
The DNA here is from genome assembly GCA_014170235.1 of Listronotus bonariensis. NCBI lineage: Eukaryota > Metazoa > Arthropoda > Insecta > Coleoptera > Curculionidae > Listronotus > Listronotus bonariensis. Next base: position 84,246 of record JACEGR010003123.1, on the reverse strand, counting down.
TCATTTATACTTAGACCATTTGAAAGAAACCACTTCTGGATCTCACATTGCGCATTTTTGCTAATAAGTATAGTGCCCGGCTTTATTTATGTCGGTTTTAGGTCGTGCCTTATTTTGGCCTTATTTTAACTTCGGAACTGTTCGTCGAACCGAACGGCTGCCGATCACAAAGTCGATAAGTTTTTAGAAGTAAATATACTTAAAACCTTGCTTTTTTAAATGTATTTCTATAACTGTGTTATAAAAAAACCCTACAACACAAAACAATAAAGAAATACTACTAAAATTTCTTTCCCGTTTTTTAAGGTTAATGGTACTGTCAACATGATTTGCAATAACTCTAAATTATGGGTACAAGCACTATTTAAATAAGGCCGGTATTAATAATTCCCGAGCTTAATAAGGCAACTTGCAATAATTCTCTATTGATATTTGTAGTGGTAAAAAAATACAAACTTAAGAAACAAAATTTTTATATAGGCAAATATGCACATAAGTATTATTTTGGCATAAACGTTTTTTTGTTTTTAAATTTATTTGTATTGTTATATCTTTCTCCATCGCCGCGCTTGGTTGGATTATTCCCTATATTAGAGCTGGAGAAAATTCGATCGATTTTTTTAACAAACAGTCCTAGTTGAAATATTCTGTTTGCTAGAGCTGGAAAATGTATCATATTTTAGCTACGAAAATGTATAGATATTTTTCATCTAGTAGCGTTAGTATTAAAATTTTGTTTTAATAATTACTGTTTACCATTTTCTGTTACTAACACAAACACACCTGACTAAACAAAACCACTCTTTTTATTTTATTACCCGTGTAGTAGTAACTAAAATTCAAACTTGAGAAACAAAATTCTTCTTGGCAAATATGCATATAAGTATTATGTACGTTTTTGTTTTTGAATTTATTTCTGTTGTGTCTTTCTCCATCGCCGCGCCTGGTTCGATTATTCTGTATACTAGAGCTGGAGAAATGTATCGATATTTTTTAACAAACAGTCCTAGTTGGATTATTCCGTTTCCTTAAGCTGGAAAATTTATCATATTTTAACTACATAAATGTATAGATATTTTTCATCTAGTAGCATTAGTATTAAAATTTTGTTATAATAATTACTATTTACTATTTTCTGTTACTAACACAAACACACCTCACTAAACAAATCGACTCCTTTTTATTTTATTACCCGTGCCTTTTTTCTTTACATCCCGAGGACTGCGCTAATCTCTGAATAGATATGTATTTTCTAGGCGTGACCAAATCGAAACGGAAGAGGAAACTCATTATCGACGAGGTGAAGAACATCAGCGGTGAGGAGATGAAGAATCAGCTGAGCGATACCAGCGATATAGGTAAGTGTGTCAATTATTATCTAAAATATCGATTACTTCCTCATTCCTATTTATAAAATTTAATGATGTTGACATGGTCGATTTTTATTTTAAATTTCAATACAAACATCAATTGTTTTCTTATTCCTATTCTAAAAAATCTTAGTAGCTTCAGAGTAAATTTTGTCTAGGAAAAAAACAAATAGAGTAACTCGTAAATTTAAGTTTATTAGATATTGTGACATACGCTTTTGATCAGGGTGCTACTTTACGCCACTTGGGACTATAACCATATGGAACTACCTTCTTCATGAACCTGAGACTGGCGCACCATCAAAATTATTTTAGCAGTACCGAAACTTATTTTTAGAATTTGTAAATACGGAAACTAACTTAATTTAGTACAGGCATATCCCGTATTCGAAGTAGCCCGCACCAGCTTAACCAGAACTTTAACTCTTTACTCAGTCAAACCACTCAAACTTCAATAATTCTCTTTTTTTAATTCCCAATTCCCTTTACGTGGGCCAATTTGTGTATATGTACAAACTTAAACTCGTTTGTTTTCGTGGTTAAACACACTTGACCCTGTGGGTGTTTGGTGATTAAGATTTTAATCTAGAAATTGTTTCTATTCATTTACCTTATAGGTTCGAAGTATAATTTAATAAATAATAGAAAATTGTACATGCCACCCTATGCAGGGTGTTCACAATATGTTAAGAGGGTTGATACAGTTTGTCTTTTTTTTAGTTACAACACTAGATTTAGCGCCACCTACCAAACGATTAATGCACTGGAAAGAAACTGGAGGCGTAGAAAAATTGTTTGCTTTGCCAGCCAGAACGATACCTGCCAGAGTATTATTTAAAGTTAGTAAAATATAGATAGAGCTAATTTTGATGAGATATTTTCTATATTTTTTTTATTATTTTTTTTTAAGTTCGGTAATTTTCTTCATTGTTTTTTTCAGATTTATCAACGTCACTTAACCCTAAAATCAAATAGGAACGAAGACTTTGCAATGTTGGGAGACGCCGATTCGTTAGCTTTGGAACAAGCGAGGGATCACGAGGAACCAAGTATGGAAGTAGCGACGCCCGCCAGAAGGGGAAGAAAAAGAAAAGTCGTGGAAGAGCCGGTAAGAAAAAAAAAAGACCAAAATATTTCAAACTTCCTTAAAAATCATTTTTTTTTTCAATGATTAAAATAATAATTTCTGGTTTTTATAATTTTTAGAATCAAACACCGCTACACGCGCCCGACGAAACCCCGGTCCATCCGCCTCCCCGTACCACCCGTCGCCCGAGCAACCTTTGCCCCCTTCGACGCCGTTACCGCACCAGTCGCCTATTCCTCCCCGGGAACGCCTCTACATCCCCCTGGAACACCAGTGCATCATCCTGGGACGCCTATTGGAACACCTATGCATCATCCAGGTAAGAAATAACCTATACCTAAAAAAATGGTTTTCTTTTATTTTCTCTTTTTAGTTTATTCAATTTTTATTTTTATATTTATCTTCAACACGAAAATATCGGATTAATTTTAGAAAGTATAAGACATACATTTACATGTACCTGACTTGATTTCAATACCAGGGTATACATGGTCATGCAAACCTGAAACGCACTTGCATGAAAGCAAATGTGAAATGAAGCTTTTGATAGACACGATTCAGATGTACCTGTCAGATCAGCGTCAGTTTTGGCAGCTGGTGGTGTGATCAACCTGAACATAAGCGTAATTCAGCAAAAAGATGGTTGCATTTTTGTCAATATATTTATTACTTTTAACTTTCCAAAAACATGGATAACCTTGGTACATATCTATAAAATTACGCAACACATTTTCCTGGCGCCAAAAAGCCATTTTATTAACCCAAAACCAACAATAGAACCCCGTAAACGACGTTCCTAAACTGAAACGTTAACATACGTGTTCTACACATGCACAAGTTTGCACGACGCGCGCTCTAAAAATCAAACTTGGACATCGAGTCGAATGCCAAGCCAGATGTGGCAGTTTTTTAATACACACGGTCAAATTTGAGCGCGAGCTTTGGCTTTTTTGACAGATGTGACAGTTTTGCATGACCGTGTATACTCCGGTAATGGGACCACCTCAAAAGTGCAGTTTTTCAAATTATTAAAAAATCAGTCTACCATTTGACGGATTGATTGCTGAAACAGAACCTCCGCCTTTTTAAAAAGTAATGCTTACTTAAACTAAGCTTGATCATAAATTTACTTTTTGCAATTTTGCCTTATATAATTTAACTTTATTTTTTCAAGGTACCCCCATTCACGCACCAGGTACTCCAATGCACCCTCGCAGTTCGGCTTGCCCCCAGGTACGCCAGGCAGTTCGTATGGAGTTCCTCCGCCGACGCCCGGGTATGGTGGAAGCGGTTACCCGGATACGCCCGGGATGCCCGGGCAGACACCTCTACATATGCCAGGGCAAACGCCGTTACATATACCAGAGGGTGACATGCCCCATTTGGCTGCTGATCAGATTCAGTCTATACTTCAACAACAAGAAAATTTAGGTGAGTCGAAATTTATACCACAAACAATATTTAGATTTTTAACTTTGACTTAATAATTTTTAAAACTTTAACCTTAAAATTGGCAAAAATAGTAAATTTTGTTTTTTTTTGTAGGTCTTCCACATATGACGCCTCACGCCCACCCAGACGATCTTCTAGCTCATTCGCAATTGGGCGGCGTTCCTCAGCACCATCTTGGAGTCATGGGTATGGCGCCACAGCAAGAGTATGGAGACCAGGACCATCTGGGTGTTCCATCAAACATGGGAGCAGAGTCCTTAGTACCACAGGCACCGTTGGAAGATCCAAGTATACAGCCGCAGTTGCCTGAACAGCCGTTGGATCAGCTGCAGGAGCATCTGCCACAAATGGAGAATATGGGATATGATCAGGTACATGTTGATTAATTACTTTACTTAATAGGCATAATGAAAGTATAATTTTTAAAAAACTGACCTGTGATGTTTAGAAGTATGTGCCATTCCAAAAAATTATGGTTCAATAGGAAAAAATACGGTTTTGATTAAAATTGCTCAAAATACCCGCTAAAACATACATTTTATTAAGGCGTCGCTGTTTATATAGACGTGACGTCACCAATTAACAGGGGTGCGTTCTTAACTACAAAAAGCTGTTTGCATGCAACGCTACCTCTAGTAGGTGTATGCTCTAAAGGTACGTCAATTACAATCTTGAATTAGTGATATTTGCTGTATTCCTTTTATGCTCTAGAACCGCCCGGAACGACACCATAAGTGTTCCTTTTACAATTTTTTGACATTTTTTTCATGTTGTAGAACCGTTCTTGACACTATTGACAGTTCAGAGAACGGTTCTACAAGGTAAAAGGAATACACCAATTGAAAGCACTTTATTTACTCGTGACTTCATTCCCTTCGATTGGTGTTTTCGGATTTATGGCGAGCTTTTATTTCATAGACTTATTTTATGAAAATTAAGTATGTATATTAACACATTTTTATAATGGCACTGGCTTAACGACCGCCGGTGGTTTTGCTCAATTATAAGTAGAAAACCGCCGTCTGGCGGTATTTTATATCTACGGGTATGACAACCGCCGAAAATTATAATTAAATTGTTATTACCGGCGGTTTTTACTTATTTTATCTATTTTATCAATAAAAACTGCTGTTCGGCGGTTTTGCTTATAAAAACTATTAAAAATCGCCGAAAAATAGTTCAAGTTAATCTAACCTTGGTAATTATTTATTTTTTGTGTCATAAGCATTTAATTTTTTTGTAGTTTTATTTATAATATATATATATATATATATATATATATATATATATATATATATATATATATATATATATATATATATATATATATATATATATATATATACACATTACAAAACTATTTCGTCACATGGACCCAATAATTTAAACACTAAAAACTCTTTAAAAAAGTATTGTCAGGCAGGAAAGGCAAAGAAATAACTTATCAGGACGTCAGTCATAGACAACATTAAAGTCAGCAATTAGATACCTATATATAACTTTAAATTCTTAAAAAGTAGAAAAGTATTTGTCTAAAAATTAAAATATGGACAATAAAAAATAAAAATTAGAAAAAACGTATAAAAAATTATTAAAAGAAAAAAAGTCATTTATCTCTTCCAGAATCGAACTCGGGACCTGTCGCTTACGAGTCAACGCTCGAAACCATTAAACCATAGGGAATCTCAATATGCATAAGGAAATAAGCCGTAATTATAAATCCTTTATCCTGTAACTTTTTTTCCCGAGAATTTTAAAGTTTCTTTTAGCGTCAATACATGCATACTTTAATTGGTAATATTTTAGTTCTATGAAACGATAAATTTTTTTCTTGCCCCTAAAATACTTCTGGCTTTTCTTTTCCTAAAAGATGTTGGTAGGAACATACCTACCAACATATTTTTAACCTTTGAAGAGCAGTTTCATTTTTGTTTGTTGATTAATAATAAAAATAATATAAACCATAAAACAAATAATTATTAAAGTAAGGTTAACTATACCTATTTTTCGGCGGTTTTCAATGGTTTTTATTAGCAAAATTATTAAATTAGTTAAAACCGCCGGGAATAATAAATTAATTAAAATTTTCGGCGGTTTTCATATACGCAGATAAAAAAACCGCCGGACGGCGTTTTCTTTTCTAAAAATAAATTCAAAACCGCCGGCGGTCGTTTAACCAGTGCCTTTTATAATCCATATATGTTATTTCTTATGATAAATATAATAATAATATATAAAATAAAGTCATTTTTGGATGTTGTCATCATGCCTGTTGCCTTTATTTACTTTTAATTAAATTTGTGTTTTAAAATTTTGTTAAATTCGGATTTTAATATTGTTTTTTATTTCAGTCACAAATGGCTAACATGGGATACGACGATCAGCTACCGAACCAAACACCGCACGCTGGCATGTCGGAGCGAGTTCACTCTCCTTGGGCTGGCGATTATGATTTACCGGCATCGGTCGATCCTGTAAGTTTGAACATATTTCCATTGACACTGTACAGGGTGGATTATTTTGGCTGTAACTATAGGGTATATGCTAAAAGATACAAAAAACTAAGATACTTGTCCCGATCTCTTATTTCGTGTTTAGTTTAATGGCGCAATTAGAATCACGCTTACTTGATTGTTTTGGAAGATACAGAGTGGTTCTCAAAATTTGTCGATTTTTATTATGTCTTATTACTTGGACATTTAGGGAAAACCGACTATTATTGAATGGTATGCTGAATTTAAACGTGATCGTACAAATACCATTAACGTTCTGGTCGCCCCAAAATCAGGAGTTGATCCGTAAAACAACTCCACAAAATGTTGTTGATACCTTAAAGGTATCGGAAGGTGGTATATCTACAATTTTATATGAATATTTGTACATGATAAAGATGCTTTTAAAATGGGTATCTCGACCAAAAACAACAACGCACAGTGCAGCGATCTGCAGACAAAATCCTAATTTTTGTGCATGGGTTCCATTTTTAGTAAAAATGATACTTAACTGACAAAATGATCATATCCTAAAATCATGGATTTGTATGTCTACAAATCAAATATGTTTTAATTTTTTTTGGTTATCAAAAAAAAAAGTTTAAGTCTTATTATCAACTAGAACAAACAAAGTTTAGTATGTATGTAGTATGTGTCGAAGATGGGCATTTCTCTGCAAGCTCCTAAAATGCTGTTCTGGTAAATATTTTTAACATTAATTGTCAAAAGTCCATGTTTTATTTTAAAGAACATTGCATTCCGGCAAGGATGTCAACTTCACAACAATTTGCGTTTTATTTTACTAAAAAACATTTGTAAATATTATAGTTTTTCTATTATGCAGGCAGCAGGGGACTGTATAAAAATTCTGGGGACAAACTTTACAGGTGTTTATTAAATATAATAAAATTTGTAATGGGACCTTGTTTTACAAAAACAAAAATAAATTAAATAGATTTCTTTTAATATATTAACAATTTAATATATGTACTTTCAACAATTTCTTCGTAAACCTATTTTTCGGGGACAGCCAGGGGACTGTATTTTTGGAGGTTCTATAACTCCTAGATAAAAAATTGAAACAGTTATGGTTTTAAAAATAATGGGCCCGTTAAGTTTTTGGATTAAAGATTTATAAGAAGTTAATGAGTGATATTTTTTATTTTTTTTAATCTTTGGACAAACCACGAAGGCTTAAAGCCTAAATACTAACATACCGTGGGTGTCTTAAGCGAGGTAAGAGGGAGTTTGTTGACACGGGACTTAAATACTTGAAGATTTGGGGGAAGGAAAGAACTCCGCGGGCAGCAGGTCCCACAATCTAGAAACTCTAGGGATAAAAGAACGAACAAAGTGAGAAGTTCGGGGCTTGTCCAGTTGGACCGTATAGGGATGCATACGCGCGGAACCAAGAGTTTCTCTGTTGGGAACCGTGAGTGGAGGAACTATACTGAACAATTCTTCAGAGCTGAAGCCATGAAAGTACCAATAAAAAAGCGATAAATCCCCCACAACCCGACGATGGGCAAGAGGGGGAAGCCTTTCTGTAAGTGAAGGATCATTAATGAGACGAATAGCTCTTCTTTGAATGGAATCAAGAATGCTTAGGGTTGTGGGGGACGCCATGCCCCAGCCATGAGAACAATATTCCAAGGGAGGTCGGATTTGGGACACATACAAAGTGTATAAATTAGAAGGGGAAAAATACTTTTTGGCTCGAAAGAGAAATACAAGCTTTTTGAAGCTGCCCTGGCTATAGATACAATGTGTTTATGCCAGTTAAGGTTACTTTCAAATGTGACGCCCACAAGATTGAAGGTGTCTTTGCTCTGTAAAACTGCCGCTCATAAGTAGAGGATGAGTATTTAATGACTCTTTTCGCGACATGGAACATGATTGTGTTTTAGATGCATTAAAATGGACGAGATCTTTGGCGCCCCAATCCAATATTAAATTAAGATCCTGCGAAAGAGGTATCTGCATCGCTCTGCGTTTGTTTTCCAAGTCAGGTTTAGTGATGGGTTTAGAAACCTGAAAACTGGAGTGAAGGGTACTATCGTCGGCGAAACTATGAATGGAATTAGTTGTGGACGAGAGAAGGTCGTTGATGTGAAGATGAAACAGCGTTGGTGCCAAAACTGAGCCCTGAAGGACTCCAGCATTTACTTAGTGAAAGCTTGAAGAATGGCCGTCGACAATAACTGATATACGTCGATCAGATAGATAACTAGAGAGCCAAGTACAGAGTTTAGTTGAAAGACCATAGGAGGGAAGTTTATTAAGAAGTGCGGCATGCCAGACCTGGTCAAAAGCTTTGGATATATCAAGACCAATGCTTTGGGACTCACCTAGAAACTCAAGAGACTTATTCCAGCAGTGTGATACAAAGGAAAGAAGATCTGCTGTAGATCTTTTGTGGCGAAAACCTTACTGCCTGTCATGCAAAATTTTGTGTTTTTCTAAGTACTTAAGAATTTGTGAATTAATTAATTTTTCCATTATTTTATTTAATTATTTTAATTACTTTTTTAAAAATCGGTCAGGACAAGCCGATTACGAGTTTACAGAGAATCGCCCAGATACAATGTTGCCACAAAACGAGATACATTATTTTATTTTTTGTTGCAGGCTGACGAACAACAAGTCGACGAGACAGACGAGCAGTTCGAAGAGCGGGTACTCAACAAACGGGCGTACCAACTGTTCTTGCTCGTCAGAACGCGGCTGGCCGAAAACAATAACATCACACTGACGGAACTGTGCCACAGAAATAAACGGAAACAGGCTGCCCAGAAATTCTACAGTCTCTTGGTGTTAAAGAAGTTCCAAGTGTTGGAATTGGAACAGCAAGGTGCTTATGATGAAGTCTACGTATCGAGAGGGCCCAAATTCGAAAATCCTGTAATATAATCGTTTAGACAGGTATTTTTAGGTTATACTGTTGTATTTGCTTTTTCGGAGGTGTATTGTGGGTCAGTAGGCGGGGCAGATTGAAGAAAAGTGTATTTTTCGCGATTTTATATTTTTGTAAGGATTGTGGCAGAAGTATCGATACGACGTTTTATCGATTTTCTCAGCAATATATCGATATGTTACATCACTATAAAAAATATCTAAACATACTGATCACGGTCAACTTCAGGAAGAGTCAAATTTACAAAAATAAAAGCGGTAAATGCAACATTTTCTTATTTATTTAATTTTTTAATCAGCTATAATCATAGTTTTTGTTGCGTCTGATCATCAAAACTAGGTAATATCATGGACGATTTGTGTACATATAAATATTCTTTAATTCAATTTAAATTACATACATTTTGAAATTGTATTAAAAGCAAGTTTATGTAGCGAGAGGGCCCAAAATCGAAAATCCTGTAATATAATCGTTTTGACAGGTATTTTTAGGTTATACTATTGTATTTGCTTTTTCAGAGGTGTATTGTAGGTCAGTAGGTGGGGCAGATTGAAAACTGTATTTTACTCAATTTTTATTTTTGTAAGGATGTGGCAGAAGTATCGATACGACGTTTTATCGATTTTCTTAGCGATATATCGATATGTGTTACATCACTATAAAAAATATCTAAATGTACTGGGCACAGTCAACTTGAGAAAGAGTGAAATTTACAAAAATTTAACAATTTCAGATTTATTTAATGTTTTAATCAGCTATAATCATCGTTTTTGATGCGTCTAATTATCAAAACTAAAAAACATCATGGACGATTTGTGTACATATAAATATTCTTTAATTCAATTTAAATTACATACATTCTGAAATTGTATCAAAAGCAGGTTTATGTATCGAGGGGGCCCAAATTCGAGAATCTTGTAATATTATGTTTGGACAGGTGTTTTTTGCCTTACTTAGAAAGCCTTTGAAGTTGCAATTTTTAGACAAATAATCATATAATTTTTGAAGTTTTCACAAATAAAATATTTTAGCTCCGTCAACTGGCCCTATTAATAAATGTGTTATTTATTTATAAAGGATTTCTTTTACAAATCAAAACGGAAGGATTGATATATTTGTTACAGCTGGGTCATATTGACTAATTCAATAAAGGTACTATATCATTAAATGTCAATATGCGCAGCCCTATTTGTAAACAAAAATGAAATTAACATTTTTTTTTTTGTAAAATTAGTTTAGAGAAAATTGTAGATGAGAGTGGAGGTTTTGAATAACATTTTTCGCTAGTTTCAGCCCAGACAACCAGTGTTTGATTTATCACTATGGATTTTGTAATTACACTTAAGAAAAAAATATTGTGTCATTCAAAAACAAAGTAGCAACTAAAACAACAATTTTAATTTTTTATTTAAAACAGACTTATCCACAAAAAAAAACTTGCTTAAGTTGAGTTACTTATTAGCTATTAAACTTTCTAACTTTTATTCATATTGTTTTGTAACACCTTGTATAAAACCTTGTATTTTGAAATAAATTAGAAATAAGCACTTGCTACAATTTCGTAATTTAAACAGATTTTTGTTCTTAAGTAATCATCAAAGTTGAAATTTAAACTAATTATTTTTTTTACCATATTCCCCCTTGTTTTTGTACACAATTCTTGATTTGTAGCTAAAATCTCACACATTATTTAATTTACACCCTTTAAAACCTGGTTTTTTAATTTATTTTATCATTTTCCATTAAATCATAAAGCTCAACCCCAGTCGCTGCAGCCATGTAAACATATTGTACCGCCAAATACTGCGATTGAATAGATTGAAAGTAAAGTTTTAAAAATTTAATGAAAAAAAAACTGTAAAATACATAGAAAACTGGGTTTTAAATGGTATAAATCAAACATTGTGTACCCATTTAGCTTTAAATTAAGAATTTTTGCAGAAAGAAGGCTGAACCTAGTAAAAATACGGTTAGTTTGATTTTCAACTTTGATAATTATTGATGATATCTTAAGAACGAAACGATTCTGGAATAATATGTTAGATTCGTGATCAGCGCCCCAGAAAACATATACTAAATTTCGTGAAGCTTTCTAGACAACCTAAAATAAAAGAAATAACTAATTAAAACAGGGTGTCCAGCGGTCTGGAAAACCGGGAAAACCTGGAAAAGTCGGAATTTGGTTGGTCAGGGAGAAGTCAGGGAAAAGTCAGTGAATTTTTGATTTCTTCTGGAATTTTAGGATAGAATTTATTTGGCCATCTTTTCGAGATACCACTATTTAAAATTTTGAGCACAAGCGCTTAATAAAAATACAAAATATTTCTTTTTCTTGAAAAATCCAAGTAAACTTTCTGGAAAACCTGGAAAAGTCAGGGAATTTGCTTTTGAGAAATCGCTGGACACCCTGTTAAAATCTTAGAATTTTATGTGGAAAAGTAACTAAGTTTTAGGCACTCCGCACATGGGTCGGTGAAACTGCGACGAGACCGAGATTCGACGAGTTTTCGACAGTATGTACGCATATATTCGTGTTTGAAGTGGCGACAACCGTTCAGAGATAAGCATACGTTTACTGGTCAATGTTTACTATATTCTCAGCCAATGAAATCATATGTCGATCGCAGTGCGCCGATGTTCCCCGAACCCGACCGCGACAGGGCAAAAACTACCCCTTTGGATTATCCCACCGGGTCAAAGAGTGCCATAATAGAGCTCTCTAAGACAAGTTTTCAAAAGCCTAAATCCTACCAAACATTATTTTACAGACAAAAAATTAATTATTTTTTTTACCTGACAGATCGACTTGTTTGGCTATTTCGCAATGCAAAACGGTTTTGTATTGCATTTGTTTACTAAAACCCTGATTGCTGAGTTCGGACTCGCTAATATGCCTGCGTGCTGTCGATGCCTGTAAAAATCGCGTTGTCGTCGCTGTTTTATCGACCCAAGTGCGGAGAGCCTTAAAATCAATAAATATTTTAGTTGCGCATTTTTTTGTGGAATTAGTGTAGTTTTAAAAAAAATCTCAACTGGTTAAAAATAATAATAATTTAAACTTTCCATTATTACCATTTTGATTTTATAAACAAATAAACACTTTTCATGTTGTATTTTGCGTTTACAATTATTTTTCACCATCAATATAAAACTTTTTCTGGGCGTCATTCTCATTTTTTTTTTTATATATATATATATATAATTGACGAAACTAAAAAATTATATCTTTTTAATTAAAATTAGTGGTAACTTGGTAAATTGTCCAATAATATACATATTATATTTAGGACATTCCTTTATATTTATACTAAAAATATAAATATCTTTTCTAGACTCTGTATATATCAAAATTGATAATTTTTATACGAATTATTAATGTCTAATATTTATGTAATATAGTATAAGTAAAAATTTTATTTTAACACGTTTTGTTGTTTCGAAAAAATGCGGGAACAAAAAATTATAGTCTTCAAAATATTTTCCTATATTTTACAGGGTGGACCGATGCTTGTTTTGTAGATTGGACCACCCTGTATGGCTGTATCGTTAGTTGTACATACAGAGTGTTTTTAAATTATTAAGTTTTTCTATATTTGTTGTGATTTTTAAACACCCTGTACATACGCGTTGTAGGGTATAGTGTAACATAGTTTTTATAAATGTGAAAATGTTTGCTTTATACGCCAAAGTTAGTTTTCTGTCATTTTGTGTAAAACACATTTTTTGCAAGCATACATTAGGTTTAAATATGGAAAAATATTTTTTCTACTACTGTATAAATAAGAAAACTTCGTGTTACCTGGTTGCTAAGCGCTGCTAGCTACGAAAGTAATATTTTCAGCGCCTGGACAAAAAAGTAAGAGTAAAAAAAAAGAAAATATGCTTGTGGGAAATATTAGGATTTATTTATAAAAAGTAACTAATTTATGACAAAATATTTTAAAAAACTAGGTTAGGTACTGACATTAAAAGTAATTGTGCAAGTTGAGCAATTAGCAAAAGAAATTGGAGGAATAATACTTGAATTAACAGTTTTTAAATTTGTCAGTTTGTAACACGTCATTTCTTATTTCTACATCACTTAGCTTCATTCTGTATATTTCGTCTGTCCGGCATGCCCCAGCCACTCCCATAATGGCTATTACTTTCATTGCTAAGTAACTTTGATGAGGCGCGTTAAGTAAAAACTTTATGATTTCTTCTTTTTAAAAATTTTTTGACTTTTTGCCTCATAACCAACGTTTTTCCTTTTAATAAAAGCAACTAGTTTCTTGAACTCCGAAATATCTTGATTTTTGTTTACGGAAATTGTTAACTTGAGCATGGAATATACAGACCAGAGGGTTGGTGGTGATAAAGACTCGGATTTTTCTTGAAAATACGCCAACATCACATTCTTGTCAATCCGCCCCACATTGTAGCAAGCCATTCAGAAAACGATTTATATGTTTGATGGTACCTCCCTTTAGATTTGTCTGGCAGAAGTGAGGCACACGCAAGGTCAGCTGCCTTTTGGATGCCATTTTCATATTAATTTAACATTTAAAATGGGGATGGATTTATACTAAATTAACAATAATTCAATATCTGACAAGTGCTGATGACAGACAATGTCAACAATAAATGTGTTGCTATGGATTAATTTTTAACAGGTAAAATTTCAAAATCTCTGATATTTCTATTAAAACATGATGTTAATGATTATTAAATTATGCGATACATAGAACAGTAGCAGAAAAAATATAATACATTACACGATGCGAAAAGCCTTTCAAGTGTTCGGAGGTTTTAAATAGCCTCGGCTTCGCCTCGGCCATTTAAAAACCACCTCACACCAAAAACTAAACTTTCGCATCTTGTAATGTAAATAACTATTTAGAAGGAATGGTTTATAATATCGATCTTTTATCTATGTTTTTTTCCAGTCCTATCCCAAGATGTCGATTTTTGTATACTGAAGTCATGATTGGTATTTATGCCTGATATATGCAATAATATACTGGGTGTACTAATCTTAGCAATATACTCTGTAAGAATTTTTAGAAATACACACTTAAGTTTGCAAATAATACTGGTTGCATACTAATTTGTGTTCTATAATTTCTTACACAGTTCTTTTTAATTTGTGCGTGAATAGTCCACCCAGTATATTAATAGATTTCTATTTTAAATTTTTTTATGGAATTTGTATATTTTTATTTTTTCACATTATTAGCATAGAAATTGTCAATTTTTATTTCTTCACACCAAAATTATAGTACAAATTGAACAATTAGAAAACATTTAATTTTTTTGAGATGAAATTGGTATTTATATGAAAATATACATTTTTTCCCATTGTCAAAAGTGTGTATTTTTGTATCATTTTTAACTTTTTATGTTGGAATTTTGCCAAGCATTAGCAAACTAGAGCTGGGCTATAATATCGATATTTTTTTATTATTACTACCGCTATATTTCCACGCCAAAAAATAATTGAACGTTGTGTAAAATGTCGTTAAATTCAGTAAAAAATACTTTATGCTTTAACAAATTCCAGCATAAACAATACTCTAAAAAGCACTATTCACGTGATTTTTAATTTTTTAGCGCACTCTGTATATTTGTCTCTATGAACTATGCATTAGAACATTTTTAGCTTTTTGTAAGAGGTTTTTCTTTAAAAGGTAATATTTAAATATTGTTATTACATTAATAGTGTTTATATAGAAAAATTAATAAATACTTTACAAAAATTTTGGATTTGTTTCATTTTTACAAGCTTTTATTTAACTTGATATATATGTACGGGTGGAATCTTGCAACTCAATTATTAGGTACATATACAGGGTGATTCAGAAATCGATCACGAAACTTAAGGGGGTGATTGTACTTGACAAAATAAGGGTAGAGCTTCATATATTTTTTTTCAAAATGTTATTCGTTTTCGAGTTACAAGCCGTCAAAGTTCAACTTTTATTTTGGTTTTTTCGCCATATTGCATTTATTTTTTAACCAATCCAGTTGATATTTGGCACACAAATCGAGCTTTGCCGATTCTAAAATTTGAAGACAAAAGTACTTTTTTAAATACCGGTGTATTAAATACTTAAAAAAAACTTTTTTTTTTTTAATTTTTAACACCCCGTAGTTCCAAAACTAAGACGTTAAGGACATATGTTTATTTGAAGTTTTTTTCTTATTTTTTGGTGTAGAATCGTTTGGTTAAGTTTGTCGATTGCGTTACTGGACACCCTGTATGTAAAGGGTGTTTTTTTAACGATGATATAACTTTAATCTATAAAAATATGAAAGTAAATATATTGTTATCGAAAACATAATGCTATGTAAAAGAACAACTTATTACATTAACGTTTAAAAATTATTTGCGGCATGTGGCCACCGCGGCAGTCTACCAGATAGGCTATTCTTTTAGCCCAATTTTGAGTGACTTTTTCGAGTACTTCCGGTCGTATATCATGAATAACACGAGTAATGTTGGCTTCTAAGGCTTCTATCGTTGCTGGTTTATCAGCATACACTAATGACTTGACGTAGCCTCACAGAAAATAATCTAGGGGCGTCACATCACAGGATCTGGGTGGATAGGTAACAGGTCCATTTCTCAAAATTAATTTGTCGCCAAACCTTGTTTGCAACAAGGCGATAGTTTCGTTCGCCGTGTAGCATGTAGCGCCATCCTGTTGCGTCCACATCTCGTCTGGATCAATATGATCCATATTTTGAAACAAATATTCATGAATTAGTAACTCAGATGGACGATCGTGTGGCCCATAAAATTCACGAAGTCTTCTATGAGTCTGGCGAACTGATAACTGATTTTCAAAGTAAATTTGGATAATTTGGTAACATTGGTCAAGCGTAAGTTTATTCATGATGATTTGCCAAAGTATACTTACTGAAAATAAATTTTATGAACAGTGTCAGATTGACAGTTAAGTCTGACAGTTGTTGCCATGTAAAGTTCTATCCAACCTAAAAAAACACCCTTTATGTAGGTAATTTGATTGAAATTGATGAAAACTTTGATGTATATTGGTGCCTAAACGGTAAGGTTTATCGACTTTAATAAAGAGTACCTTATTTTTTAAGTTTTTGATTGTCTATAAAATGGCGCCCCCAGCTTTGCGATATCTGTCAAAATAAAAAAGTTATGATGTAAAGAAATTTTAAGTTTTAGGTAAAGTGCCCTATGGCGGTATTTAAAAAAGTACTTTTGTCTTTTTAGAATCTGCAAAGCTTGATTTGTGTGCCAAATATCAACTGAATTGGTTAAAAAAACAATGCAATATGGCGAAAAAACCAAAATAAAAATTGAACTTTGACGGCTTGCAACTCGAAAACGAATGACATTTTGAAAAAAATTATATGAAGCTCTACCCTTACTTTGTCAAGCAGAAGCACCCCCTTAAGTTTCGTGATCG
Organism: Listronotus bonariensis; assembly: GCA_014170235.1. NCBI lineage: Eukaryota > Metazoa > Arthropoda > Insecta > Coleoptera > Curculionidae > Listronotus > Listronotus bonariensis. Next base: position 67,507 of record JACEGR010003123.1, on the reverse strand, counting down.
ATTTTTTAATCACCCTGTATATCCTCAACCGATTGAGCTGAAATTTTGTGTACGCGTTTAGTTTGGATGATAATGCATGATAACCTGTGTGCCGTCATTCTAAATCCAACACACCTGTACACTCAAGATGGCGGACAAGTTATTTTTAATGTACTCCTACAATATGGGTGTCAAATGAAACGGGTTGCCGAAAGGAACTCGAAAAATTAAAGTAAAATTTTCTTGTTAACCGTATTCGTTTCACTGGTTTAAACCATATTCAAAAATGACAATATAAATATGAGAATCAAGAAAATGTATGTTTTCAAACCGTTGCGTCACAGCCCAATAAACTTTTAGGTTATGACTATGATTTTTATTTTTTAGGGTTAATATTTACTTTTGTTTACACCAAATATAAACATTTTTTACTTGCCATGTACAGCCACGTAAAAAGTTTACGAAAAATGACCGAAACAATGTTTTTAATGAGTACGATGCATACGCCCGCCCGACAGAGATAACTATATTGTTTTTAAACCATTGTCCGGGATGTATTCAAACACGGTTAAATACGCGACGTACATGACGTCACCGTTTAACAAGAAAATGTAAAGTTTTTAAAATGTTTTGAACCGTATTAACAACAAAAAATGGCTTATTTGACGTCATTCTAAATCCAATATGGCGCACTTCTTAAGATGGCGGACTAGTTATTTTTTATTTACTTCCACAATATGAGTATCAAATAAAGAGGGCTTGTTAAAAGTAACTCAAAATATAAAGTGGCGTCACTCTAAATCAAATATGGCGAATTAGTTATTTTTATTGCACTTCTACAATATGGGCATCAATTGAAAGGGCTTACTAAAAGTAACTATATAATTTTTCTCAGGGCCGTATTAAGGGTATGAGGCGCCCTAGGCTACAATTCCCAGAGCGCCTATTTTCCTACTAAAAAAATTTTTGAAGAGCAAAAAAAAAAAGGTCCTCACCTCCATTTCAGTCCAAAAATAAAAGTTCTCTCCTTTTCGCGTCTATTTTATTTATATCCCCACTGCCCTGTCTGGCGCCTATTTTTTCATGGCGCCCTAGGCTGTAGCCTAGTCAGCCTAATGGATAATACGGCACTGATTTTTCTCCAAGAGTAAACTACCTTTATATTTAATTTTTAGGCAAAATGTCATTAGAAAAATTTATTTAGAATGATTGTAATCGATATATAACCACAATATTGCAAAATTTTATTGAACTCCATAATTTGGCAAAAACGCCTTGATCACATTCGTTTACAGCTGAAAAATTGCGTTGTCTAGGAATTTGGAGAAAGCAGGTGTTTAAAAAAACATTTTGAATTTTTTTAAGTCATTTTATTATAAAAATTTTAAATAATTAATTTTTGATAACTTTAAATTCAGTTTTATGAATGTTTTTGGACACCCCTGTAAATTATTAAAGTCATTTAAAATGTTATTCTAAATAAATTTTATAAAAGATATTTTGCTTAAAAATGAAAAATAAAGGTAGTTTACTCTTGGGAGAAAAATCGTGTTATTTAAATTGTTGCAAATCCTGTATGCAAAATCAACATTTTCTCTTCGTGAATCACTGATCTCGATGGATTGCCAACGTTATAACCTGCGCGAAACAAAAGTTACATTTCATGGGCGAAAAAACCGGTTTGTGCGCAAGCAATTTGAGGGTAAAGACACGACGGCGTCCTGGTTTTCTGTTCGAAGTACGGTAGCTAATGAGCATCACGGTCAGACCGCGGTCGAAGGGTACGGGGTGCCGATGTTTGTATTTTGCCACGGCTTTTAAGTGCGCATGTTCGTCCACCGATTCATTTGTTTACTGCGCGAGGTCGTAAAAATCCGAAAAATGCTTCTTGCCACTGCGGATCTAAATGTAGGTTATCTATGTCGTGAATCCTATTTTTTTACAAGCAAAAAATTTTTATAAAGAATGACTTTTATGAAAAATGAAATTTTTGGTCCATTTGTCCTCTTGTTAACCCCATCCGTGGACAGTCTGTATACAGGTAAATCTCATAACAAGCTTTAGTTTTTTTAAATTAATTTGAAATGTGTAATGAGGTTAAATGTTGATAGTAAAAGTTTTAACGAAAAAGTTCATTTTATTTCCTTTAGTGAATTTTAATAAAATATTTTTTTTACATTAAAATTATTACTGTACCATTCGCCCTTACTTTGTTTGAAATTATTTCCTAAACGTATGCATGATGTTTTCTTTTACGAGGTTTTCACTCCTAATCCTTATACAGGGTATTTTTTTATCTTTGTGACATCTCACGAAGGCTTATGCCTAAATACCAATGTACCGTGAGTGCCGGGTTATTGGATGTTTAACCCATTTTTTACCCATTTTTTACCCTGTTCCGTCAACGTTATCCAAGCACTGAAACATGCAGTTTTACATTTTACAACACCTTTTAGACAACGCGGTAGTGCCACCACGGACGTTATTTTTTTAAAATAACTACTACCTAGAATTGGCAGAATACTACACAGAGGCTTTGCTATGACCATCTGTGAGGTGACGAGCTATTAAAAATCCGTAGAGGGAACCGAGATTCGAACCCGGATCGCTGCGGTGAGAGGCTGGTACGTTAGCCCCTAAACCATGCTCGCCACTTCCGTTTTATGATAAAAAGTTCAACATATACATGTGTATCCGTAGTTGCTTCGTTTCTGAGAGACAGGGCGTTAAAATTGATAAAACGTTGGTATTTTATAATTTATATTCTTTACATTAATTTAATTTGTTCTGGTTAGTTGGTACAGTTTTTGGAAGTAATACAAATCTTTTCATCAATCTGGGGTATTAATCAGACAAATAATCAAACCGTTGGGCGTATGGTATTCAGAGTAATATTATGATAGAAATGTCAAGTACACATGTACCTTTTTAAAGTTTATTCAGGGCCTTGTTTGCAGTCCTAAAGATTAAAAAAATACGCCTAGCTTCGTATCAAATAAAAGCAAACAAACATCGCAAATAACTACCCACTAAAACCATAATTAAAAAAAAAACAGTTTGTACTTATCTAAATGTTTCTTCATTATAATTGTAACAATAAAAGAAACAATTGGGAAGTAAAAATAATTATTCATTATTTAATAAAAGCCAGACGTAATTAGCACTCGATGATTTACCTTAATTGAATTTCTGGCAATCTTAATATAAATGACCAAGAAAAAAATTAAATACTTTTAAAGTTGTGCTGCTCGTTCATGCTATTATTTCGACCATGGCTTTTGGGTCCTCTGTATCTTCATGGATATTGCAAGTAGTCTTGTGTGCTGGTAAGTGAAATTTAATATACAGTGTGGTCCCTAAGTAATGGGCCAAAATTCAACTTAAAAAATTGCGACGAATATCCAAAACTAAACTTACCTTAGTACAAAAGTTAATATTAACTTAAGATACATGGTGTCAAAGCTCAAAAAATATTTTAAAATTTTTCCGTGTTTATTTAATACTTTTTGGGTATGAAGCTACCTACACTACTTTGAATTGCTCAGTGAACTCTCCAATGCCTTTTAGACAAAAAGGTAATTATACCCAATGATTTAAACTGAAATCATTGGGTATACCTTGAAAATACCGTGATTTTTTAGTGTCTTCTCCTTTTTTCCTTTTTCTAAGTGTCGTAGGAAATTAAACGAGCTTATAATACAAATTTGGCATACAAAAGATCTACAGCAGATATTCTTTCGTTCGTATCACACTGTTGGAATAAGTCTCTTGAGTTTCTAGGTGAGTCCCAGATCGTTGCTCTTGATATATCCAAAGCTTTTGACCAGGTCTGGCATGCCGCACTTCTTAAAAAACTTCCCTCCTATGGTCTTTCAACTAAACTCTGTACTTGGCTCTCTAGTTATCTATCTGATCGTCGTATATCAGTTATTGTGGACGGCCATTCTTCAAGCTCTCACCAAGTAAATGCTGGAGTCCCTCAGGGCTCAGTTTTGGCACCAACGCTGTTTCTTCTTCACATCAACGACCTTCTCTCGTCCACAACTAATTCCATTCAGAGTTTCGCCGACGATAGTACCCTTCACTCCAGTTTGCAAGTTCCTAAACCCATTACTAAACCTGACTTGGAAAACAAACGCAGAGCGATGCAGATATCTCTTTCACAGGATCTTAATTTAATATTGGATTGGGGCGCCAAAAATCTCGTCCACTTTAATGCATCCAAAACACAATCATGTTCCTTGTCGCGAAAAGAGTCATCAAATACTCATCCTCTACTTATGAGCGGCCAAGTTTTACAGAGCAAAGACACCTTCAATCTTGTGGGCGTCACATTTGAAAGTAACCTTAACTGGCAAAAACACATTGTATCTATAGCCACGGCAGCTTCAAAAAGCTCGGATTTCTCTTTCGAGCCAAAAAGTATTTTTCCGCTTCTAATTTATACACTTTATATGTGTCCCAAATCCGACCTCCCTCGTCCTCGGAATATTGTTCTCATATCTGGGGCATGGCGTCCCCCACAACCCTAAGCATTCTTGATTCTTTTCAAAGAAGAGCTATTCGTCTCATTAATGATCCTTCACTTACAGAAAGGCTTCCCTCTCTTGCCCATCGTCGGGCTGTGGGGGATTTATCGCTTTTTATAGGTACTTCCATGGCTTCTGCTCTGAAGAATTGTCCAGTATAGTTCCTCCACTCACGGTTCCCGACAGAGAAACTCGTGGTTCCGGGCGTATGCATCCCTATACGGTCCAACTGGACAGGCCCCGAACTTCTCACTTTGTTCGTTCTTTTATCTCTAGAGTTTCTAGATTGTGAAACCTGCTGCCCGCGGAGGTTTTTCCTTCCCCCAAATCTTCAAGTATTTAAGTCCCGTGTCAACAAACTCCCTCTTACCTTGCTCAAGACACCCACGGTACGTTAGTATTTAGGTTTTTAGCCTTCGTGGTTTGGCCAAAGATAAAAAAATATTTTTGTTATAAAGTAAACGAAAAAAAAAAGAAATTAATCTTTAAAAAAATATAATTCTATTGCTATATGCGAATCCTCCCTTAATACGAAATCGAGCTAATTCACTCGGCCGCATTTTAAATTAACTTTGAATTGAAATTTTTTACCAGTATTATCTTTTTAAATACTTTATCTTTTAAAGTTATCATTCAAGAAACTAAATCATTGCCCAGCCATTTGGAACAAATAATTGCTGAAGGTGTCGCACATTCTCGAAATAAGAGACAAGCAGAGGAAGAGTTGCTGTATGCATCATCAAAGGTACCTATATTTAAAAACACATTTATTTTTAACACACTTTTATTAGCTTTACTTGTATGTATGTATGTACATATGTACGTATAAATGTTGTATGTCCTGTTCGCCCAGCGAGTCTACCTCGATAAAAAGTAATGTGGACCAAAAATGTGTTGGTTTTAAGATGTTGCCAGTTTTTTATCCTAATAATCCTAATTTCTTAAAGTAATTTGATTGTATTACATATTTCATTATTTTCTTAAAAGAACCAAATATAATATGTACACTATGGTTAAATATGTATATCGCTCCAACATATTCCTACACTTTCAATAGTTTGGCAACAATGCCTTTTTGTGAACAGAAATCCTTTCACAGATTGGTAGCCGTCAAGACGAGCCTCCAAAGCATCGTCGAATGATATTCGAGGATGTCGATAGTAATGAAATTCTTCCTCTGTCCCTTTAGACGTCCTAGTTACAGACTCGGTGGGCGAACAGTATGTTTATGTATTAAGGACAAGAATATCTCGCTTCCCATTGCCTGTACCATCCTAAAAATTTATTTATACGGCATTTTTATATTTGTTTTAAGATTTTTCCACGTCAGATATCTGTACTTAATTCATCAGCCCAAGTGGGTGTGGTGGTGGATTCTATTGGACAAAAAGTTGCCATTCTTAATGGAGAAACTGGACGTGGAGTCGTTATTGATAAAGCACTTCGTATGGGAGTACAAGTGGAAAAGTAAGTGATATTATTAGCTCTAAGGAAATACCCTGTATTTTCAGCCATCAATTAAATTACACTCTGTATATCTTACTAAAGGGCGACAAAACCCTGGGGATGGTTACCACAAGGGCCCTTCCTAGGGTGTCTGGCGACGTGGTGCAAAAAATAAATTGGGGCCCTTACGTCACATTCAAATAGAGGTATAAAAATATTTGAAGAGCAAAAAAAACAGGTCCTTACTTTGAATATACATTCTCTATTCATGTATTTCTTCAACATATACATTGCTGCAAAAAAAAGTCGCCACTTTTTCAAATCACACTTCATTCCTATCTACCGCCCTTCATTTCGAAACTTTCCGCCCTTTCTTCCACAATTTTCCGCCTCTAAAACGTGGCACCCTGGTGCCTTGCACGGCCCTGGTTACCAGGTTTGTGGTTTTTAGAAATACCCACGTTTTATTGATTCTTCTGAAGAATCAATAAAGATCAATAAAACGTGGATACCTATTCTAAAAACCACAAAAATAGCACCACGGCAGGAACAACAACTGCGCAACGATTAACCGGAACAGGTCTCGCCCACCCAAGCTGCCCATAAATACTCGCTGCGTCCGCGCGTGGACACAGTAGTACGCAAGTAATCTACTAGGAACCTTATTTCTATTCTATTTCTATTTTTTTTCTTGGTTTTGGTCCCTTCAGGTCCAATCCACCACTCTCCCCCTTCCGGACTATGCTTTCCAGGGCTTCGTCGGCGGAAAACCTGGATAATCGAGCTCGTAGCTCCCAGAAATTCCAAAAAGAAAACAAATAATTCAACAATCGATGCAATGCATAAATTGTCGGCTGTCAAAACAAGATCTGCTACTTGTCACTACTGACAGTTCCCATGGCACGCCCATCTATTTCCCGCCTTTTGAAAAATACCTCGTGTTCACCACCAAACAGGATACCATCAACTTATAGGAATCTTCGCTCACAGCGCTTAGATCCAGAAGAAAGATGCCGTCAATTTAACGTGAATCTTTCCTTGATCCCCGAAGGTAAAAAACGTTCGTACGACACCTCTAGCCGCCACTCCGGGAAGAACTTTGTAGTCCTCTACGCACGTCCGCACTGTCCGGAGGTCAAACAAAGAGTCCTACTAGGAACCTTCTTCCTTCTTTCCGATTAAGGAGATAATATTTTTTTTTTAGGGGCGGTTGGCTGCTGGTTGAACAATCCTTAAACGATTACATAATGGATATGAATGTATCGGCATTGATGGAACAAAATGCTATGAATAGTTTTCAGCTGGATGAACAAAGACCCAATAGTGACATAACTAAACTTGTTGAGAGCAATATGGTTTACTTTGGGGATGATTTCCTTTCAAGGTTATCAGAAGCGACAGGTTGGTTATTAGTTATTTCAAAGATTTCGCAGTAACTTGAATTCCTTACAGTAGAAGATCCAGTGTAAAGCCGGCTGTCCATGAGAGCGGTTTTCGCTCGCGGATGATAATTCAGCGTAGTGATTGGTTAGTGCAAAATGCTTTTTCCGCCATTATCGACGCGGATCCGCAAAAAAGTTAAGATCCCATATAACATTTTTTGCCGGCGTTGTACATTTAATTTACTGGCATTGCCAACACTCTTTAATGGCAAGGCATTGGCAAAAAGGTATCACAAAGACGCGAAAGTGGGCAATTGGTCGTTATTAGGCCACGTGTTGCAGATAAAATGATGGCATCCGTCATTAATAAGTTATTGGCAAAAAAATGCGTTTAAGATGATGGCATCCATCATTAATAAGTTATTGGCAAAAGATAACAAAAAGACACGAAAGTGGGCAAATGCAGATACTCCCAAGCAGCAAGCTGACGTCTTATTGACGGAAATTGTCGCATATACTTTTTTAAAAAGCTAAAATGATGCGATATTTTATTTGAAAATTAAAATAGGAAAAAACTCCTTACTGCATGCAATTTCCTTGCAATGCAAAGTACCATCTCTCGGGACTCTTTTCAACTTGGAGACGCAGATATTTACACTAGCCGAAGATATTTCTTTCAAAGCTAATTGAGATCACCAACCGCAGACCGGGCTTGAACTATTTTGGTCTCATCGTCTAAGATGTTGAATAAACGTAGTAGTTTATTGCCCATTACGCCATCTATCGGAAGAGTTTTTCCCTATTTCAATTTTGTAAAATTATTAGTCTTATTTTTCTGTCATATGATATTTCCATTGGATTTTGACACGAATCATATAATGTCACAAAATTTTTCTGGCGGGTTTTCTAAACATGACGTCATTAGATTTTTATGAGCTAGTATGACGAAAAAATGACGTCGAAAAGACGTCAGTTCAACGACGTCAAAAACACGTCATTAAAATGGCGTCATAATTTTGGTCTGGTGACGTCCTATGACCAAAAATGACGTCATATTGACGTCAGCTTGCTGCTTGGGAGGCGCTATTGTGACATATTTTTTCACTTTTAGTTTAATGTGCTTAAAAAGCTTGTTTTTCAGTTTTTTAAACTATAATTATCGATTATTTCGTAATTCCAGGTAATACACTAACACTGGTGATGGATTTGTTTGGTTACGTAATGCACCCCTAAAAAACGTACTCGGACCAATAATTAACATTGCCATGGAAGGTTGGGTAATCATTAAGGGGGAATTTTAGCCCTGTTAAACGTGTTTTTCTATATGGGAAAATTAGTGGCATTCATAGCTGGTGGTGTAATGAGGCTTCTTGCTAAAGCCGTTAGGTAAGTAAATATTGTTTATTACATTTATTGAATATACAGGGTTTCCAAGAATATGTGGGCAGTCTCTCGGATTTATATAGAACACATAAAATAATATGATAAGTTTCTATATTTTTTTCTAAATCCCCTCTTTATATGTGCCCTTAAAGGACGTCACTGAAAATCGTTTTTTTAAATAGTTTTTATAGTACTAGGTATAATTAAATAATTTTTTATATAATAGAGAATTATTGCAAGTTGTCTTATTAAGCTCGGGAATTATTAATACCGGCCTTATTTAAATAGTGCTTGTACCCATAATTTAGAGTTATTGCAAATCATGTTGACAGTACCATTAACCTAAAAAAGGGGAAATTTTTTGGTTGTTTTTCTTTATTGTTTTGTGTTGTGGGGTTTTGTTTAACACAATTAAAGAAATACATTTAAAAAGCAAGGTTTTAAGTATTTTTACTTCTAAAAACTTTTCAAATTTGTGCTCGGCAGCCGTTTGGTTTACACGAACAGATCCGAAGCTAAAATAAGACCAAAATAAGGCACGACCTAAAACCGACATAAATAAAGCCAGGCACTATACTTATTAAGGGAGTCCTTATCCTACCATGCATCTGCGCAAGCTCAGATGTCAAAATAAGGCCGGTAATATTAGTGCCTGGCCTTATTTTACTGTGCAATATTTGTCTAAGTTATGATTCCTTAAAATGGTACCCTTGTAAAACAGTTGCATTCGCTACGTCGCCAGGGGCGGACTAACCCTTACCGAATAGTGGTAATTATTTTACCACCCTGTATAATAAAGGCAATAAAATAGCATTTTTGAATAGCTTAAATAATTAGCTTTAAAAAGGTACTTATTTCCGATATCGATAAAGTGAGGCGGTTTTAAGAAAAATAACATTTTCTTTTAATAGGGTTGTATTTAATAATTTAGTTTGTCGGTTTGACATAGGCTCCCCCTTATTTTATGCATTCGCTGGCCTTAATTATTAAAGAATATGGGACCCCTAACAATTTTGCAACATCATTTTTGGTGTCGTGAAAATTAAAAAAAAAAATTGATAATTTTTTTAGTATCATTTTTAACAGAATAACCTAATGGTTTTACATATAGAAGGAACAGTTTAAAAATGTAAATTCGGTGCTCTTTGATAAGAAAAAATATTACAAAAAGTTTAAAGCAAATAAATCGGCATGCTTGTCTTTGCGGCCGCCTTTGCTATATTTCTTTTATGATATTCCGATTGATGCAGCTGGTCATCACACTATGGGATAAAAATTAATTTTTTGGTCAAAATTCTGAAACTTACCAATCTAACTTAAAATGCGGTGCTTTTACTGGAAAAATATTGAAAAAAATATTATAAATTATTACAAATGCTTTTTGGAAACCTAAAACTTATTATATGTTTCTTATAAATTTACACCCCTTAACATTATTATTTTTTATTGTATAAAATAAACTAAAATATCAGCTTGTTTGGTTAATTCGGTAGTATTCTAATCAGTAATCCGATGAGTATTATCTCATATGATATTCAGGGTACGACAAGAGGTATGATTTTTTTAAATGGAATACCCTGAATATTATATCACCATCAAAAAATATTTAAAATGCTTTAAAAAATACTACATTTGATGTGTTTATCTCAATTAGTTTCGGAAATATGACCATCCAAATCTGAAAAATAATTTTAAATTATTCTTAGAAGCGTAATAGAGATACATCTTCCCAACTTTCTTTATTTTTTAACGTATAAAATTAATAAAAAGCACTGTTTTGTTGGGTAGATTCTGTAGACTCCATATCTTTCATCAGAATGCTTTTATCTTTTAGGATATACAGTGTAGGACAAAACATATTAATTTTTAAAATGGAAAACCTTGTAAATTATAAAAAATCTTGTATCTGTCCTTACACTCAGAAGTAGCAAAAGTAGGAAGACAATTGTAAGTAGATAAACTGATAAAGGAAAAGGTAAAAAAATCTTTGACAAAAGTAGCGAGACTTCGCGAGACTGCATCGGAAACACAACAATAGCTCTTATTATTTAAACTCTTTTACTTTTTTAGTAAACAAGGCTAATAATAAACTAAGTAGATTAAATGTTGTATATTTATGTTTACTTAAAATACATTTTCAAGTTTCTTAGTACCCCAATAGAAGTCGTCATATCCTTTTATAATTTTGCGTACATGTAGTTTGGAGTATCTACTTTGAAATACACCGCATGAGCCATTAAAATTTCAAAGTTGCTTTTTGGCCAAAATAATGGATTTCTATCCCATAGTGTATTGGCGCGTCGCTGTTAAGGATAGCGGCGCCTTTGTATAAAATAGTCCGATTGCAGGCGGCCTTTTTATGTTTTTTTGTATTATTTTCAAAGGGTACCGAATTTGCGCTTTTAAAATGTTCTTACTATACATGGTTCCCACTATTAGTAGGAGAGCTAGTGAACCCTTTGAGCTCTGCACATCATCACCCTGTATATTTTTGAAAATTAAACAAAAGATCTTGGCGCTTTAAGCTTAAAATTTTTCCAGGATTAAGTTCATTCATAGTAAGGATTGAAAAAGTTGACAGGCGTTTTCTATGAGCACAAGTACCTACAAGGCGAACTGCAAGGTGTGGTATACAGTGCATATCCGTAATGCTCCCCCCTTTTATTTTTTTCACGCATCAAATAAAAAAATTAAACTCCGGAATATGAAATTGATGCATAAAAACTTTATTTTAGAGTAAAATTGACATATAAAAACGGCTGGAAGCCATCTTGAAAAAAAGTTAAATGGAAAGTGGGGTCTGGTGGCACATCGTTTTAAAGCTCCTGACGAGTACTTTATAACCCTAGATCATAAAGTCAATAATTTTACCAAATACAACATAGTGGTACTTTAAAATTACCTAAATACCTGATTTGGTTGGCCATATTTCCGAAACTAATAAAGTTAGATGTACCTAATGTGGTGTTTTCCTAAAGCTCTTTTAAAGACCATTTTAATGGTGATACTGGTAATAATATACAAGGTGGAAAAAATGTATATATATTTTTTAATAAGACACCCATGTATATTATATTACCATTAAAAAGATCTTAAAAAGAACTTTAATAAAATACCAAATTAGGTACATCTAACTTTATTACTTTTGAAAATATGGCCATCCAAATCAGGTATTTATGTAATTATTAATGTACCACCATTTTGTATTAGGTGAAGATATTGACTTTATATTCTTGGGCTATAACGTACTCGTCCGGAGCTTTAAAATGATGTGCCACAAGAGGCCCTTTCTATTTAACTTTTTTCCAAGATGGCTTTCAGCCGTTATCTTGAAGTTTTTATATGTCAATTTTACTCTAAAATATAGTATTTATGCATCCTTTTCATATCCCAAAGTTTATTTTTATTTCTTTGTTATACAGGGTGTAAAAATAATTAACACCAATGTGTAAGGATTACTCCGCCCCTGGGAACTAATACACGCAAATATTTTACAAAGATGCCATTTTAAGAAGTTCCAACTATGAAATAGTATATTTTCTAACTAGTGCTGAAAGTGCCACTTTTCCTCACGCGACTGCAGTTGACCGAAGGACGCGTAGTAGAGTTCGGTCAAGCAGTCAAGTGCGGAATAGGCACTTTCGGCACGTGTTAGGAACGCTATTTTTTCTACGACTGTGTGGAAAAAGTCATACTAAACAACCATTTGATAATATTTATTTTTACCATTACTGCTTATTATTATTAACAACATTAATCGTATATAAAGAACAGTTGGTAGCATTTGCAAATGAATCGCAGAGGCAAGTTATTGTGGGTAAGTTGCGGAGTTGGAGATTGCCGTTGAGGTGCAATTGAACCGGTCGTCGTTACAGGTAACAGAGACACATTGTTGCTTGCTAGAGATGGTACAATGGGCCTTGAGTGCGTTTTGCTGTGTTCAAAGGTAGATGAATTTTGGGATAATATTTTGTTTGATGAAGTCCGTCTTGAAACTTGTAGATCTTTCTAGTTAGCCTTCTGCAACAGATAATGACTTCCAACCTCCAAGTCTTTTAATATTTGTTATGCCTTCACCAGAATTAGCTAACATTGTAGCTGAGGAACGGCGAAAGCTATGTTGGGTTTGGAAGACGTAAATAGGCAGCTATTTCAAAGGGCATCTTGCCCAAAGAATTTATTCCTTTGCACTGGACAGTACAAGCCAATTTTTTGTAATTAACAAAAATCTTCTGTGTGGTATTTCGGGCTTTCGTAAACTAAAATACTTTCTATACAAAGCTAGATATTTTCCATTTTCAATTTCCTCGGAAATGACAAAACTTCGGCTAGAACGGTTTTTGGAGTCTGGAATATTTACAATTAAAAGATTCCCCTTATCATCAATATCATCAATGTTAATTTTCATCATTTCTTCTCGATGACACGCACCAGCTAGTCCGAAAATTGTAGCTACCTTCATCGCTGGATAGACATCATTTGGAGTATCATTAATAAATATTGCGATTTCATCTTTCGAGAAAATTTTGGCCTGCTTGGGTCTAAATCCCACATTTTGCTTCTTCAAAAATGATGTAACTTTGAAATATTTGCTTAAATTCATGTTTTTTTTTCACATACCTTGACCATAAGGTATTGGGCTTACATGTTTTAGCAAGTTCCGCGAAATATGCCATAAAAACTTCTTCTTTCATACTTTTGATTTTATTTCTCGCCACACGAGCTTGTAAATGCTGTATATTTTTTCTCGTACCTGTGCTTCGACTTGGACGGCAACAAATCTAAATTTGCTATTTCGGCTGCTTTTAGAATGGATTTGGGTAATTCCTCGTCAGAAGACTCCATGGGAAACGTTTTTATTCAAAATCGACGATACTGATCAGAATGTACTAAACTCTTTTAATTATCGATGACTTTTAATTTTTAAAAATCTTTGGACAATCCACGAAGGCTGAAAGCCTAAATACTAACGTACCTTGTGTGTCTTAAGCAAGGTAAGAGGAAGTTTGTTAACACGGGACTTAAAAACTTGAAGATTTGGGGGAAGGAAAGACCTCCGCTGGCAGCAAGTTCCACAGTCTAGAAACTCTAGGGATAAAAGAACGAACGAAATGGGAAGTTCGGGGCCTGTCCAATTGAACTGTATGGGGATGCATACGCGCGGCACCACGAGTTTCTCTGTTGGGAATTGCAAGAGGAGGGGGAATGGTATATTGGTGGTAGACTCGTCAAAAGGAACCGTCCTAAAAAGGTTTTAAAAGTTTTCTTATCATGAAGTCCATTTTATTACTGGCCCAGGATCTAAACATTTAAAAGAAAAAAAATTCAGCGAAATCCCGCATTTATTACATCTGACTTTATTAGTTTTAGAAATATGGTAATGTAACTATGAGAACATATCGAGCTCTTCAGATTTAAGAAAGGGGGGCAAACATTACCCAGCAAACACTATTTGCCGGCAATGTACATTTTTCATATTGGCATCGATGGTAAAGCATTGGCAATTGGTAGCAATATTATGCCAACATCTTATACGCATTAAAAACTCAACCCTAAATAAACACTTAATTGCCAATAAATATTACATGCAGGCGAATTGCAAAGATGGCGGCATACCAATCCTGATTAAATAAAACACGCGTTTTTGTTGCAGGCAAATAAATATTGGATTTTTGAAGGCAAACCTTCAACGCATATTCATACTTTTTAAACCATATTATTAACATTGGTATTTAACTAACATTAAAGCAATTTTTTTGATCTGTTTTATTTATAATGGCAGCTAAACAACATTATTTTATGTTTTTTTACATAATTTAAAGGAAATGGCCTTTTCATAACATTTTATTGTTAAAAATCATGCAAATAAAAATTAGGTCAAACAAAATGTTTATTATGTATTTTGGAGCGAATAAAAATAAAATGATGGTCTTTTTTAAAGAAAAGAGTTTTTTAATAGACATAATTAAATGTATTCATTACCTAATAAGTGTGTGTTGTGTGATTAATAGTGATGGCTAGTCGAGAAGGCAAGATATTCAAGTAGACTGTTAGGAGCTGTAAACATTTTGTTTAAAACTTTATTAAAAGTTTTAAAGACGTGTTAATAAAAATATTACGAAGTGACTAGGGGCACGTTGATGTGCCGCGATTATTTTTTACCGGGCACGTGTATGACGTCACTACTGAGCGTGCAATTATTCATCATCAAATTTGAAATTCAAACTATCCTTAATTTGGCCTTCTTTTTGCACGAAATTCTTGATATAACAATAAATTGGCATACAATATTTTATGAGCATCCTTAAAAACCTCTTTTTAGTTATTTTACACGTTTTTTTATTAAATTCTAATTTTTTTACGCCCAAAACGCTGCAACCATGCATACACCTATGTGTATAGTGGTTTCAAACACTTGACTTGGCGACTTGATTTAAAGCAAACCTCTTATTATGTTAATAAAGAAAGGCTTATAATCAGTAAAAAACAGGTTTTAAAAAGATTTTTTAATGTAAAATTGTTGTAATTATTGTGTGCCAATTTAGTGTTATATCAGGAATTTAATGGAAAAAGAAGGGATAATATAGTAAAAATAAGGATAGTAGACAGTAGTGACGTCATACACGTGCCCGGTAAAAATAATCGCGGCACATCAACGTGCCCCTAGTCACTTCGAAAATCGAATATATATTTAATAGTTTTTTGACATACCGATAGATGGCGTAATGGACAATAAACTACTACGTTTCTGCGATATCTTCGCTTTTTATCGTCTAAAGCCATTATACAAAAATAATTTGAGAGCGGTCTGCGGTAGGTGATCTCACTTAGCTTTGAAAGAAATATCTTCGGCTAGTGTAGTTTCTCCAAGTTGGACAGTGTTCCGAGAGATGGTACTTTGCATTGCAAGGAAATTGCATGCAGTAAGGAGTGTTTTCCTATTTTTAATTTTCAAATAAAAAAATTAAAAATTAGCTTTTAAAAAAGTATATGCGACAATTTTCGTGAATATGACGTCAGCTTGCTGCTTGGGAGTATCTGCATTTGCCCACTTTGGTGTCTTTTTATTATCTTTTTGCCAATAACTTATTAATGATGGATGCCATCATCTTAAACACATTTTTTTGCCAATAACTTATTAATGACGGATGCCATCACTTTATCTGCAACACGTGGCCTAATAACGGCCAATTGCCCACTTTCGCGTCTTTTTGATACCTTTTTGCCCATGCCTTGCCATTAAAGAGTGTTGGCAATGCCAGTAAATTAAATGTACAACGCCGGCAAAATATGTTATATGGGAATATGGTAATGTAACTATGAGAACATATCGAGCTATTCAGATTTAAGAAAGGGGGGCAAACTATAGGTCCTCTTTGTATAAAACATAATTTTTTACAGATTCCCTCTTACTCTCATTTTAACAGCACTTGATGGTGCTCGAGCCTTTTCTACATGCTACAGGAACTGACCTATAACTTCGATCTTATACAGATCTTGCAGAACGTTCTGACGGTTCCTGCTCAAATTGCTACCTTTGTTGCAGGATTAGGTAAGTAGTGTGGGAAGTAAATTAAAGTTTAAAATTAAATAAAAATACAGGGTGTCCGGAAAGATGAGGTCAAAATAATAGGAGTTATAGAGTAAGCCCAAATAGTGTTAATACCAACGACGTATGGACCAGGTTTGTTTACGTTTGAGCTGTTGTCATCAATACATCACAGTAAAAGCGCTAAAATGCGGTTTGCCAAATTTAATTTTTCCACTCTAAACTTACTAACAGTAGTTGTTGGATAAGCCTCAATATTAAAGAATTTTGTAATATAACTTTTTAAATGAACAATACATATATTTTTATCATTTTTAGATATCATAATTAAAAAATATGTTCAAATATTATAAGTTATTATCTTTTAAAAAAGCAAAATTCTGAAAATAGGTTATTATCTTTTAAAAAAGCAAAATTCTGAAAATACGTAATAATTTGATAATCGCGGCAACGCCGCCCAGGGATTTTTACTCCATCGTAAATAAAACGTGAATGAACTTTTTCTAAACGCTTGTGGGTGACGCCCCCTTTGCTTTGTCCTTTCTGTTGGTTTCTGCCATTTGACAATTTGGAAAGCCAAAAGTGATCAAATAAAGCTTATAATGCGCTTTTTTGTGTATTTTCTGGTGATTAGAAAGTGTTTTTAAAGACAATATGGGTAGGCAGTGCTTTGTTTGTAGAAGGGTAGACTATTCATTTGCGCACCTCCCTTTTCACAGGTAAATAGAGACCAACGTCGTTGGGTGCATACTATCGATCAAGGTCAAAAAGTAAATCCGCCATTTTCATTTCTCGCTTGCCTCACCCCCTTTGCCTATTAGGATTGTTCGCTTAAGGTTTATCATAAAATTATGAATGAATCGCTGAGTCCATACGTCGTTGGTTAATACTTTATATAAAAAAAGTTCTATTGCGCTTCGTTAGCAAGATATTGCCCTTCAAAGATGGTATTAAAAAAAAATAAATTATAACTTTTGAACTGTTTCTACAGTACCAATAATATTTAGGCTACTCAATAACCTTATAATAATGCTACTTTCCGTAGGGAAAGGGCTGCTCAGTAAGTCGGAATTATTCAGGATGAGACGAATTTTCATTTAATGTATGCATTTTTAACACTGGTGACAGTGTGACACTGGTGACTTAATTCCTTTATTATTTTTGTACAAAAAAATGACACGATCTCCTGGACTGTATTTTTATAAAATTCTTTATTTTTCGCCATGTTTGTACCGCGATATCTCTCTAATGGTTAACTTTTAACACAATGTTTATAACAAAAAACTACCCTTTATTTTGAAATCTTCTAAAATTGTTCGCATATGTTTTAAAACACCCTGTATATAAACCAAATGGATTACTGATAACTTGACCGATATAGTTTTTTACATTAACAAAACTTGTTCTTAAAATATAATTACAATGTGTCTTCACATTTTTTTTCGGTTAATTTTATTTAGACTAAAACCAAATCGCGCGAATGCAAAACTTGAACAACTAAAATAAAAACTATTAGAGACATATTGCACCTCTTAACATAACAGACGTTTTTTGGCCTCCTTATGGTTATCGTTATTAAACCTAACGATTACGGCAGCAGTTTTAGACAGAGATTTTGCAGCCTCTTTTAAGAAATGTATCTTGCGTCTGCGCTTTCGACACATAACCTTATTTTTGCCTGTGGTTCACCGATTTCAAAGTTAACGAACAATCAGTATTTACTTTTATTCTTCATAAGATATAAATTGATATTTAAATATATGCAAACACTTCTATTGATTTCGTTTTTTAAAGTAGATGCAAACAATACAGTATAAGCAAAACAGAAAAAGTAAGGTTGGGTTTGATAGTAGAATAAAAAGCAAGTGTGCCAGATTGTAACATCTAAATTAATTACTGATTTAGAATATCCGTAAAAGTGCAAGTCCGTTTTAATTTCTTAACACTATTTGATTTTTATTACTGCTATAAATTTTTCGATAATTAGAGGCTATGTATAAATGATATTTTAATTAATACGGCATTAAAATTTTAACCTTTTAAATAATTGATATTAAAATTTCTACAATCCGGCAACCACGCAGTTTAACAATAACGATAACAATAAGCTGTTCGGTATTCATCCGTAATTAAAGGAGTCCGGTATGGTTAATAACGATAACGGATCATGTTTGCGTTACTGCGCACTCTCAGAATGACGTTAAGCACAACGGAATTGCAAAATAAGGGGTGCAAAATGACTCTATTATGTTCAACAGTTATTTAAAAATTATTTTAAAAATGCACCTTTATACTTTTATTTTATTTTATCCAATAAAACGGATTTTGTAAAACTAAAATTTTTACATTTTTTTATGTTTTAGGAGGTGAATTGGCTCAAGGCATAACGGGAGTATTTAACATTGTTGCCAAAATGTTCGAATTTTCCAGCGGCGGCATGACATACGCACTTCAAGGTTTCATGAACATACTCTCGAGGTTCTTCGGAAAGAGACGTCCTAATTACCAAGAAGTTCAAGAAAGCGCAACTAAATTACTTGAAATTTCAGCTGATCAAAAACAAAGGTGAGAATTCGATTAGTAATGTATTACGGGACATTAAAATTGCTTTAAAACTAGGGCGTAATCTTGAGGAGATTGTCCCCTTCAAACACGAACGTATCTTGATCCTGTTGCTTGGCTCTGCTACGGAGGCAATTTGCCAGCACTTCCCTTTTTAGTCTTATTGCTTTCCAGGATTGCTTACAAGTGACGAAAATTATTGTGCGTCACGCTCCAGGGCTTGAAGCTCTTGAACTGCTCTAAAAAGTTAGTCACTGGAACGCATCCTTAGACAAGGAAAGAGAGATACTTAAGACATTTTAAAATTTCGTTGTTTTTAACCTTTCTTGGCTTTATAATAATAATCTCTTTTTAATATCTAATTCCATTTTAAATAAATAATTTTAAAAAATCCATCCTTAACCATAAAAAAACATGTTTGAACCACAAAAACCAAAAGAGGGGTTGGTGCATGAGGGGCAAGAGGAAAGAAAAACGGAGTAGCTCAGATGCATAACACTTTCCGTAACTGGAACGCCATAAAGTAGAACGAAATGCTTCTGAGCTACTCGGGACCGCTCTATTTGCGTCACTGGAAAGCCACTCTTGGCTTTGTAGGTGGAATCTCTGTAAGCCTGTGCTTCCAGAGATTTCCAAACTTTTTATAAAATGTAGCTATTGAAATGCAAAATCAATGCCATGCATAAATTGTCAGCTGTCAAACCAAGAACTGCTTTTGGTGTTGTGTATAACTTCCGGAGACACGTCCATCTCTTTCCCGCCATTTGGGAAATATCTCGGTTTTGTTTTGTTTGCAGTTCCAGTCTAATTAACCAAGTACTTACGTTTCGTGGCTTTATACTGCATGAGCAATAGGTTTTGGTATATAGGCGAGTAATGTAATAAAATATCAAGCATCATTAGTCACACATGTTTACATGCTGGTATTTAGTTAGATTGTCTCTTTTTATCACATTGCCAATGTGTTATATTATTTAGCTGAACCGGTATAATAAATACCCGAAACGAAGACTGTTAACCTTTCTTTGTTTTATTTGGTTTTTAGATAAAGATGCCTTATATATATTTTTTAAAATGAAAGTCCTTGTTTTCAAAAGTGCTTGACACACAAACCAAAAGGCGTGTAATTTCTGTAAATGTTTTTTGCCATTTTCGATCTAGATGCCCATTTATCAGCTGATTGACCGTATTGCAACATTGTGATTCTTAATATGATTTGCAAATAAAATAAATTTAATATAGTAGAATTTAGCTAAGAAAAAGCCAGAGGCGTCATACAAGTAAAGACGGCAGTCAACTAGTTCTTTCTAAACGCCCCAGCAAACACTATTTGCCGGCAATGTACATTTTTATATTGGCATTGATGGTAAAGCATTGGCAATTGGTGGCAATATTATGCCAACATCTAACACGTATTAAAAAGTCAACCCTAAATAAACACTTAATTGCCAATAAATTTCATATGCAGGCGAATTGCCGGCAAGCATACAAAAATGGCGGCATACCAAGCCTGATTAAATAAAGCATGCCTTTTTGTTGCGGGCAAATAATTATTCGATTTTTGAAGGCAAACCTTCAACCCATATTCATACTTTTTAAACCATATTATTAACATTGCTATTTAACTAACATTAGAGCAATTTTTAATTCTATTTTATTTATAATGGCAGCTAAACAACATTATTTTATGTTTTTTACCTAATTTAAAGGAAATGGCATTTTTATAACATTTTATTGTTAAAAATCATGCAAATAAAAATTAGGTTAAACAAAATGTTTATTATGTATTTTGGAGCGAATAAAAATAAAATGATGGTAAAATTAGCTACGTTAATTTCGACCGAAGGTGACCGCTTGTGCATTTGTTTTCTACGTAGTTTTCAAGCTTTCTAGTTTCTTTTTTAAAGAAAAGAGTTTTTAATAGACATAATTAAGTGTATTCATTACCTAATAAGTGTGTGTTGTGTGATTAATTGGTCATGGCTAGTCGAAAGGCAAGATTTCAAGTAGACTGTTAGGAGCTGTAAACATTTTCTTTAAAACCTTATTAAAAGTTTTAAAGACGTGTTAATAAAAATATTATATATATTTAATAGTTTTTTGACATAACGATAGATGGCGTAATGGACAATAAACTACTACGTTTCTGCAATATCTTCGCTTTTTATCGCCTAAACCGTACCCATTAGCCAAAAACAATTCGAGAGCGGTCTGCGGTAGGTGACCTCACTTAGCTTTGAAAGAAATATCTTCGGCTAGTGTAAAAATCTGCATCTCCAAGTTTGACAGTGTTCCGAGAGATGTTACTTTGCATTGCAAGGAAGTTGCATGCAGTAAGGAGTCTTTTCCTATTTTAATTTTCAAATAAAATATTGCATCATTTTAGCTTTTAAAAAAGTATATGCAACAATTTTCGTCAATAAGACGTCAGCTTGCTGCTTGGGAGTGCATTTGCCCACTTTCATGTCTTTTTGTTATCTTTTTGCTAATAACTTATTAATGATGGATGCCATCATCCTAAATGTATTTTTATCATAACTTATTAATGACGGATGCCATCACATTATCTGCAACACGTGGCCTAATAACGGCCAATTGCCCACTTTCGCGTCTTTTTGATACCTTTTTGCCAATGCCTTGCCATTAAAGAGTGTTGGCAATGCCAGTAAATTAAATGTACAACGCCGGCAAAAAATGTTATATGGGGCGTCATTTAAATACCGTGCGAGCCATTTCTTAGATGAATCATACTCTACCATAGATATCCCACATTTAGATCCGCAGTGGCAAGAAGCATTTTTGGATTTTACAACCTCGCGCAGTAAACAAATGGACGGGTGGACGAACATGCGCACTTAAAAGCCGTGGCAAAATACAAACATCGGCACCCCGTACCCTCCGTCCGCGATCTGACCGTGACGCTAATTAGCTATCGTACTCCGAACAGAAAACCAGGACGCCGTCGACAAATTATTTCCGATAATGCGGATAGCCTGTTTGGCGCCAGGCGCGTTCACCCTCGATTTGCTTTTGTACAAACCCGTTTTTCGCCCATGAAATGTAACTTTTGTTTCGCGCAGATAATAACATTGGCAATCCATTGAGATCAGTGTACTCTACCAATAAT
The DNA here is from genome assembly GCA_014170235.1 of Listronotus bonariensis. NCBI lineage: Eukaryota > Metazoa > Arthropoda > Insecta > Coleoptera > Curculionidae > Listronotus > Listronotus bonariensis. The sequence continues at coordinate 45,550 of JACEGR010003123.1, read as the reverse complement.
ATTTCATTTTTTTAGGTATAATAACAATTTCGAGCCTTATGATAAATTTATAGCTTCTGTTGGAGGTGCTGGAGACTATACAGTAGGAGGAGTAAGTGTTGGAAATGTAGTAAAGGTACTGACCGAAAAATCTGAAAGTGCAAAAAATTCAATTACGGGGGTATTAGGTATGATGAAGCCTTTGGTTCCGTTTGGTCTCTCCATGCCTAGTTTATTGGTTAGTATGGTCAAACTGCTGGATAAACCAGATGGAGCTTCCTACATAGAAGAAATAATTCCATCGATAAAAATATCAAAGGAAAGTTTAAAGAATGTCAACGGAAACTTTTTAGGTAACATTTTTTTTCTTTAGATATACAGGGTGTTTATAAACAAATGCAAAAACATTTAGGAGAGGATTCCTTGTTCAAAATAAAAGTAATATGCTTTATAAACATGGAATCAGAAGTCAACCAAATAACATTTTTATTTTTATCCCAAAAACAAAAAAGGCTAGAATTTTTGCATTTTTTTAGAATTAATGGGGTTGAAATAGACTACCGCTATCGTTCTTTCTTATCAAATTAAGAGAGAAACTTACGCAGTGAACTCGAAAAATATAAATTTAAATAGCCTGATTAAATTAAAAACTTTTTTAACTCTTGTATTTTTCTTATTTAACCTATCAATTTCAAATAAAAATGTTCATCATAACGTGTCAGGACGGAAAAATTATTTTATATAAAAAAAAAATGATATCTGCTGACACCTATTAAGGCATTTCCCAAGCCGCAAGCTGACCTCATTATTACGTCATTTTTAGGTCATTTTTGGTCATAGGACGTCATCAAACCAGAATTATGACGTTATTTTAATGACGTGTTTTTGACGTCGTTGAAGTGACGTCTTTTCGACGTTATTTTTTCGTCATACTAGCTCATAAAAATCTTATGACGTCATGTTTAGAAAACCGCCAGACAAATTTTGTGACATTATATAATTCGTGTCAAAATCCAACCGAAATATCATATGACAGAAAAATAAGACTAATAATTTTACAAAATTGAAATAGGACAAAACTTTACCGATAGATGGCGTAATGAACAATAAACTACTACGTTTATTCAACATCTTCGCTTTTTATCGCCTACACCGTACCGATGATACCAAAGTAGTACGAGATCGGTCTGCGGTTGGTGATCTCAATTAGCTTTGAAAAAATATCTTTGGCTAGTGTAAAAATCTGCATCTCCAGGTTGGACAGTGTCCCGAGAGATGCGACCTTGCAGTGCAAGGAAATTGCAAGCAGTAAGGAGTTTTTTCTATTTTAATATTCAAATAAAATATATACCTATCAATTTTAGGCGTTCAACCAATTCTAACCGCGGTAATAATTGGTGACAACTTTGACGTATAACTCGTTGTTTAAACGTCAACATAACCGATTGATAAATACCGTTTTAAAATTGGTTCTTCGCCTAAAATTGATGATAGTATCATTTTAGCTAGTATATGCGTCAATTTTTCGTCATCTTAAAGACGTCATTAACGGGACGTCTTTTGTCTGTGACTTAGGAGATCAACTTAACGTCATATTGTCGTCTTTTATGACGTCTTTGCTGACCAAAGAGACGTCAATATGACGTCAGCTTGCTGCTTGGGGTCGCCTCGTATCGAGTGGTTAAGAATCAGAGCACTGATAGACAAACGCTACGTGCTCAAATCCGTTTTCAGTGGCACAAACTTGGCCCATCGAACGCTGGCGGCCTCGCGTAAACAGATGCTCTAGATGATACATTTTTTTTTAACTTTTTCTCTTGTTTTATATTTGTCAAGCGCAAATAATTTCTGCCATATTACTAAAACGGCTTTGGCTCTCTTCTCAATCTTTTAATTTCTATGGTTTTTAGGTGCAACACTCAGAGCAGGAAATACTCACGATCACTCAATAGATGATCTTAAGTCGCTACCAGCTCCAGAACTTCTAAAGAGACTTCCAATTGTCAGTTCCATTTATAAAGAACTGGACGAATCTGCTATGAAATTTGAAAACCGTTCCCTAGACGAAATGTTGGTAAACCACGCAGCAGCTGATGAGTTAGTGGAAATGACAACGAAGGCTCTTGAAATGCCAGTTTATTAAAATATGCATAATTAAGGTCTTACATTGTAGTATAATGTGATATTAAACGGTATGAAAACACCAGATTGTCTTATTCATTTAACTTCTTGCATATATACAAGAAGACCTATTAAACCGACGAATTAGGTGCGAGTGCACTGCAATTGCTATAGTTATTGCTGTCTCTTTCGGACGAGATCACGTTTTCAGGGTAATAGAGACCCTCTAGGTATATATGCGCTACGATTTTATCCGAATTTAGTACATTAACAAATTATTTTTGGTACAAATGTATATTTTGGGCAACCCTGTCAAAATTTAAAATTGGGCGAAAATTTATCCGGCCCATAGTTTAAAGGAAAACTGATTCGGGAAAATCAGGCATATATAGAGAATTATTGCAAGTGGTCTTATTAGAACCGGATAATATTTATACCGGCCTTATTTAAATAGTGCCTGTACTCATAATTTAAAGTTATTTTATGTTGACAGTACTAATAATCATAAAAAAGGGAAAAAAATAATCTCCTTTTAATATCTAATTCCATTTTAAACAAATAATTTTAAAAAATCCATCCTTAAACACCTTTGAAGTACAAAAACCAAAAGTGGGGCTGGTTCATGAGGGGCAAGGGGAAAGAAAAACGGAGTAGCTCAGGTGCATAACACTTTCCGTCACTGAAACGCCATAAAGTAAAACAAAATGCTCTTGAGCTAGTCGGGAGCGCTCCATTTGCGTCACTGGAAAGCCACTCTTGAAAAATTTACCTTTAAACCGATGATATGCTTTAAGATTGGATACGAATTTGGCACAAAGGATTTTTGGGCAACCCTACCAAAATTCAAATTAGGTAAAAATTCATCCAGCCCAGTGTGTTAAGGGCAATGGATTTTGAAATATTTTTAGCATTTTGTGGGGGAAATAATATAATTAAACCAATGATTAAAAGAACTTAGAAATAAGTCGTGAAAAACTTCGGGGTTTTTTTAGGAGCTTATTTTATTGCTCCAGAAGCAACTTATGTTGTTTATGCCAGCAGTGTGAACGCTAATTTGGCAGCATCTTCTATAAATCATTTAAAAATTAAATATTTGGGGTTAATGATTGTTGTTATGAGTCCCTGAGCCGAGAGCAATCTTACACTTCCGGCTGAAACCCATCACTAGAGTTGCTGCAAGACTATTGCCAAAATCATGCCATTTACAAAACGAAGAAATTAGGTTAGGTTTTGTGATTTGTTGTCATTACGACACGGAAAAAGTTTCTTTTGGGATAGTCTTTTACGATTACGATTTTTGGTCTTTAATACAAATACCAGTACACAAATTTTAAATAATGAACCTTTTAACTGTAAATTGTTTTGTAGTTTTTGTCTTTTTAGAATTTTGTAGATCTGAAGAAACATAAAAAGTGCTTTAAAGATAATTATTACCAAGATTAAAAAATCTGAGGTAATAATGGAATTTTCTGCACCTCTTGTTATTAAAGAAGAAAAATCTGAGGAACCTGACAATGTCTTTCCAAAGGAAAAAGTGAAAAATTATGAGGGTTTTGACAATGTAGTAATGGAAAAGCAAAGTTCTAGTTTTTCTGGAATGTCTGATATTAAATCATCCCTTTTATTAAAACTACTTACTTCAAAAAAGGAAAATGAGCAGTAAGTATATTGCATAATGTTGTGCCCTTGAGGCAAGATCGTTTGACTATTTATTTATTTATTTACAATATAATACAAAATATTTTATCATAAAACAATATCCATACAACTAAAAAGTATTTTAATACAACTAAACAATGTTATTTTAATGCACCTAGATGTAAAAAACATCTGTATGTGCATAAGGTTATCCTAAAACCAAGCCATATTCCTAAAATTAAATATAACCTAAATTACTAAGTATAAAACTACAATACATTATACACCAATTATAAGCACTTATTAATACATATGAAACAAACAACCCAACTATCCAGAACCAAACAACTTTTCAAATTGTTGACCATTATCACAAATGTATCGCTTACATAAGAATCTAAATTTCTGCTTATTTACCACAGTCCTGACAACATAGGGCAACATATTAAAAATTTTGGGACCAATATAATTCACGTATTTAATATTTAAGTTGTTGTGACTAACAGGAAGTTGTATTTCTCTGTTTTCATTAGCCCGTGTTGCATAATTATGATTTATAATAATCTGTAGTTCTTCATGACTGTGCATAAAGGAACAGAGGGTCAACATATATAATGATCTAATATTAGCAATATTCAAGGAGAATAACATTCTAGAGGGATATAATCTATTTTTCTTAAAAATTATCCTTAAAATATATTTTTGTACAATATTTAATTTATACAAGCTACTATTATATAAACCACCCCATACAAGTATTCCGTATCTAATAATCGATTCCACCAATGTTTTATAAATGGTTATCAAAGTTTTCCTATTTAAAATTTCCCTTAGTAGGTAGAACTTATGAATTAATTTTCGTAATTTATTCGAGACATAATCAATATGTGGCTGCCCCTTAAGAAATTGGTCAATCATGATTCCAAGGTACTTTGTATGTGGTGTTTCCAAAATGCCATAGTTATCAACGATAATTTCATTAAAAGGAGGTCTATTTGCTCTAGTAAGAGTGAATCCAATATAATTAGTTTTCGCCAAGTTTAGTGTTAATTTATAAGTTTGAAGCCAGTTTTTCACCATTTTTAATCCTTCTATCGCCTGATGTTTCGCGCAATCCCATGTGTCTCCCGAGAAAACTAATGCAGTATCATCGGCATAAGAAATCATTAACCCCGGTATTTTCCACTTTAGTAAAGAATTTATATAGATAATAAACAGTAACGGTCCCAAAACGGTTCCTTGAGGAATACCGATTTTTATTTTTTGTTTACAACTCAGGATGTTATTAAGTTTTACCATTTGATACCTATCACTAAGATAATTTTCTAGTAGCTTAAGAGGTGTTCCTCTTATGCCACAGTTATGGAGGATATCAAGAAGCTTGCCATGGGGAACAGTATCAAACGCTTTCGCAAGGTCTAAAAAACAGTTAAACATTTCTTATCAATATTTAGGTTATGAACAACCTCTGTTACGAGTTTGTGCATAGCATCTGAAGTACTGAGACCCTCATCACTAAAGCCAAACTGATTTGGAGATAAAACACTGTTATTTTTAAAGAATAAATTTAATCTTTCTTTCAGGCATTTTTCAAGCAGCTTGGCAAAGTTGCTTATTAGGCTTATAGGTCGATAATTACTAATTAAACTCTTCAAACCAGCCTTGTGTATAGGCGTAATTATTGAAATTTTAAACTCCTGAGGCACGATCCCGGTCTCAAAAATTAAATTAAAAATATGTACTAAGGGAATAAGAATGTCCAAATGAGTTTCCTTAATTAAACTAGCATGAATGCCATCATATCCTGGTGAACTGTTGTTTTTAAGAGAAGCTATGTGTTTAATTAGTTCTTTTTAGTTACAGGGGTAAAAAAAATTGAGTTAAGTATAGCTGGGTCCATTTGGCACTTTATTTGAGGAGGGGGAATGGCATTTTTCATTTCCACTCCAATATTTATAAAATAGTCATTACAATAATTAGACATCTCCAATGAATCGCTAAAATTTTCACCCAAATTATTTTTAATATTTACAGTATGATTTGTTTTGCTATTTCCCTCATAAGTGGCATCCCTAATAACATCATACAGTTTTTTTAAATTATTTTTGTTATTTTCTATCTGATTCCTATAATAGTTGTTTTTTTGTTTAAGGATGAGTTTGTTTAAAACGTTTCTATAGTTTTTATATTCTTGTTCAAGTTGAGCATTGTAATTTTTTAAAAGTTTCTTTTTCATTTTATCTCTGTTTTTAATTGAACTAATGATGCCAATAGTGACCCAACTCTTTATTTTTTTGAATTTTTTAAATTTAACTTTATAAGTTTCTGTAGCAATTGATAATTTTTCTTTGTAAGTTTGTAAAAAATGTTTGTGGCTGTTTCCGGATTTTTTTCGTTTATTACGTTTGACCAGTCAACGTCCTGCAGCAGTTGTTTAAATTTAATATAATTTATTTTAGATTTAGTAATGGTCTCGTGACTTGCTTTAGTATCCTTCTGGGATATTGTGTTCTGATTAACTAAAAACATAACCGGGTTATGATCTGTTATATCTTCCTCTATAATATAAGAATTAAGATATAAGTTATTTATTTTTAATTTTTGATTAACAAATATATGATCCAAACAGGTTTTCGAAACAGATCTTGTAGCCGAGTTTATATATGATTGAAAACCAAGAGCATTCATCATGGCGAGATAATTTGTTACATGATTATCATTTTTGTCCAAAATATTTATATTGATATCCCCTACAAAAATTTCAATATTGGAAAAAGTTAAAGTTTCTAAATAAGAATATATGTCGTTGGTAAAATCAACTTCAGAAATAGGAGGGGGTTTATATATAGACGACAAACCAAAACTTACATTATTTACCTCAAAATTTAATCTACTTATAGTTGCTCTTGATTTGGGCAACTGAGTATGTAAAAAGTCTACATTAATGTTGTTTTTACCAACACTAAGGTTCCATCATTTTTGTTATATTTAGCCTCATTATAGAAAATTTGATAATCTGGTATTTGACAATTTTGTATGCAATCAATTTGAAAAGTTTCAGTAAGTACAATGATGTCCACATAATGCAGACTATAAGTTTGTAAAAAGGTTATTAGGTTATCAATATTTTTATTTAAACTTCTTATATTAAAGTGTATTAAACTAACAAAGCACTCTTTTTTATTTTTATTTATGTCTTTCAGGCTCTGTAGGCCCATCACCTCACCTTGAGCACCATTGTCATTTATTTGTCCCAATATGTCATCTTGAGCATTAAATATCATAGTTAAGAGTTATAGTCTGTTTTATTTTTCAACAGGTTTTTATGGTACTTTAGAGATGGGCAGGTTGGGTCAAAAAGACTAGGTAAGCTTGCCTTGTAAGCCTTGCAACATGGCGGACCATACGTCACATATGTATTTTACTCATTATTTAATGAAGTTTTTAACAGTGTAGTTTAAATACTGTTAATTCCAGTTGTTACCGTAACTTTATTTCCTATTAATAAATTATTAGACTTCCTTGTTTGCTATGTTGGCGCCAAGGAACCAGCAGTGCGGTACATATGTGACGTAATGAGGCAACCTTACTTAGTCAAACGATCTTGCCCTTGAGGAACATAATAATACACATACACATTTTTTTAAGTTATTTAAGTTATAAAAGAAATAAAAACACTTCTTATTTTGATAGGTTAATTCTGTAGTAACTGTATCTTACATCAGAATGCTTTAATATTCGAAAGATCGGCAACTTTTTCTGAGCTCTATATGTAGAGATTTTTTTTAATAAAATTTAATGTGCCTGAAGTCATGGTCAGGTTATTTCTCGTTAGTCAAGTTTCTTTTTTTTTAATTGGCTTTTTTAAGGAATTAAAAAAATATATATCCCTTACAGATTTTCAAAGATTTGACTTGCAATAAATGATGTTTCTTTAACCGTGTTTGCTAGTTTGACGTTATAAAACATAAATTAAAATTTGCTTTGAAATTTCTTCACTTTTTAACAAAAATAATTATTCTTAAAAAAATAAATGATTTTTACTTAATTTTGGATGTGATTTTGACAAATATTAACTCATTTCACTTATTTTACCCTGCCCAGCACCCCTATTCACATCCCGGTCCCAGAAGTTTGTTAAGTTATAATTAATTCAAAAACCCTTAAAATAGCAGAAAACTGCGTATACTAAACTGTTAACTAATTTCGTATTATAAAAAATAGAAGAAAACAAGGGGGTGTAAATTTATAACTTGACACCCGGTATTTATACACATAACTAAGCAAGACCAATGCGTCTTCCTATCCTCAATGTTTACATGGAAGCATTCTTTGTCTAATCCCTACCAGCTAGTGTTTAACACACTGAAAGTCAATTAAACTCATCAAGCTGGCACAATTGAACAGTTAAAAAAATTAATAATAATTTTTATCAGTAAAGAAAACTTTTGATTATTTACAAAAAGAGTACTTTAACTAGTAATTTAAAACTAAGACTGATTATTTAAACCTTTTTTAGAAACCGTGCTAACCCACTTTAAAAACACATTTACTGTTGTATCTTACTTTTAACACTTAGTATTGGTATAATTTTACAGATCAAAAGATATTTATTCTGCACAAAAGGAAGTAGTAGTAAAAATGGAAAACATGGAAGTTGGTGATAACAGTCTAGTTCATGGTAAATTGGAAATAAAACAGGAAGAAATAGAAATTAAAATGGAAAATACAGAAGAAGATCAGGCAAGGTACTTAAAAAATGATTTTATAAATATACATTTATTTTAAAAAGGCAAGTGATAGACTGACCTAATCAGTATTGCTAGGGTTGTGCAAATGTACAAGATATGGTATATTTCTGTTTCATATTCTTCGGGCTTATACCTACTAGAGGCAGCCTAGCCGCTTGTCGGTCGCACAGCCCTCGTAAAAAATGTATTTAAGGGCTGTGGTCGGGCGCACAGCTCTCGTAAAAAATGTATTTAAGGGCTATGGCGGGCGTCAGCATTTACTATTTCAAAGGACATATAGTTGGCTATGTGTTTATAATTTTTTATTTAAACACCCTGATTTTAAATACTAATTCCCATTTTTAGTAACATGCAGTGTCACACAAAGTCAGGTATATTATTATTACAATTTTGAGTATGGCACTGCAATAATTGTTAGCTCCTAATGTTTAGTTATTACGTTTGTTTTGTTTGCCTTATTTTTTTGTCCTGGAGTGTACTTTAAGTAAAAGTATATTGGCTTGATATTAAAGAGTTGCAATATTTTTTACAAACTATATATTATAATTAATTTTTATATGTTTTCAGCATACCGAATTATTGGATCAATAAAGACCTACCTGAATATCATACAGAAGAAACGCAAAAATCAGATGTAGAACAGTCTTTAATCTCTACCAAACTAAAAATACTTAAATGCTACCAATGTGATTATCAAACAATCAGGAGTAGTGATTTAAAAAGTCATCATCTTAAACATGAAGAGTCTAAAGATGGTACTATATATAAATGCCCACATTGTAACTATCAGACCCATCAAAAGGAGAAAGCTAGAAGGCATTCCATTCTGAAACATGAAGATCTTAAGTTTAGGTGTGACCAGTGTACATATGAAGCACTTATAATAGAAGATTTAGAAGACCACATGGTTCACCATAAGATTATGTCTGAATGTGACCAATGTGATAATCAACCGCTTAATGTTGATAATTTTAAAAAACATTTACTAGAACACAAAAATCCTCCAGGTGACAATAATTTTCAATGCAACAAATGTGAGTATCAAACACCATATAGGTATAGTATAAAGATGCACGACCTTGAACATAAAGATACTAAAGATGATGATATTTTTAAATGCGATCAGTGTGATTACCAAACTTCTGAATTAGAAAACGCCAAGAAACATTTTATGCAACATCGTGAGAATTTGTTTATTTTTAAATGTGACCAATGTAATTATGAAGCACTTCGTAAAGAGGATTTAGAAGACCACATGATTCACCATAAGGTTATATCTAAATGTAAACAATGTGATAACCAATCACTTAATGACGATAGTTATAAAAAACATCTTCTACAGCATGAAAATCGAAAAGATATTAACACTTTTAAATGTAACCAATGTGACTACCAAACACAGCTTAAGCATAGAATGAATAGGCACGTCCTCCGCCATAAACATCGTGAAGATGGTCATATATTTAAATGCGATTATTGTGATTACCAAACGTCGCATAGAGATATGATGCAAAAGCACGTTATGCGGCATAAAGTTTCTAAAGATGGTATTAACTTTAAATGCGACCAGTGTCATTACCAAACAACTCGAAAAGTACATTTCATTAAACATCTCCTCAAACATAAAGCTTTTGGGAGTAGTGATGTATTAAAATGTGATCGCTGTGATTATCAAACGGTTAAAAAAACTAATTTAAAAAGACACCAGTTGCGACATCGAAATCGTGAAGATGGACCTAGATTTCAATGCGATCAATGTAATTTTCAAACACCTTCGAAAAATAGTATAAAGGGGCATCTTCGTCGACTTCATAATAAGAAAATTGTTGATAATTAAATGTTATTTGTGTAATAACAATACAAACAATAAAAAACAAATTACTGACAGCATTAACTTTTTTTGGGACACTCTGTATACATCAAAATATATGTAGGATATGCCTATTTGGAAACCCTACAATTCTTATTCTGGTTAAGCAAGTAGGCAGTGGGATATCGGCCAGTAAAGCAACAAAAAAGAATGACCAATCGTCATCCAATGCGAAATGTTTACATGCGGGTATTCACGTTAGACTGTTTCTTCTCCTCACATTCCCTATGTGTTATTTTATTTAGCTGATTCTGTATAAGACTTTTCGTAACATCTTGTTAAATAACAAAAATATTGGACTTTCTCGGACCATTAGACTACTTTAAAATTGTCAAATGTATCTGGCGACCGAGGAAATATCTTCCAGTAGGTACCCAAGTAACAAATCTAAAATTCAGCTTTTACAAAATGATGAAAGGTAAATTTCAATTCATTAACCTTTGGTACCCGGTACTTGCCAAAGCCAGTATGATTCAAACTTCATAGTCTACCATTGCTTCTAACTATGTTGGGAGCATGCGCTGACAAACTTTCAGCCTTTTCAAAATAACGGAGGCCTGCCGCTCACTGGCTCTTGGACTATAAATAAGTAAGAAAAAATTTAAAGAAATACATCCCACTGGCCAGATTAAAGAGTTAGTTATACAGGGTGTCCTACTATATTTGGACCCATTATGAAACAAATAAACTTATTAAGGTGTGTCATTACTTAGCGTACATACAGGGTATTCATTTGAAAACTTCCCACCACGGATTTATCGAAAACCACTGATTAAAAGAAAAAACGCCGAAATACGTCCAAAGGTTTGTCAAGGGGGACAACTGTCTAACCTAAAATTACTTCACCCCCTTTCACCCTCTGCCCCCCAGGGTCATCCCCTTAAAAATTTTAAATGGCAAGGGGTATTGAGTAATAGCTTGTTTAAAAGGCCCTTCGAAGTCTTTTATTTTGACGTTTGATTTTTTAAATCGGTCGATTGGTTTTCGAAAAAATAAGAAAAATCTTTGTTTATCTTAATTTGTTCAGATAGAAAACAAAAACATGAAAATATCAGTTTTTCTTTCAATAAGTGTTCAAAATGTTGCCCATTAGGGTTTGCCAAATCTACAATTCGTTTATAATTTAAAACGGAAACTACCAACATAAACAGCAATTCCGAAGATTAGACGTGGAAAAAACTAAATAACAACCTGAATTTTTTTCCGCATTCTTTTCATCAACACAGATATCCTGGGCGAACTGTATTTATTGTTATACCTGCTTAGTTATTTATAGTTGCTAAGGAAAATAAAGAATTTAATTTGCCGTTCAGTTACATTTGTGACAGTCTTGGAATAGTGAAAATTTATTTGTTGAATTGAAGATTTTAATACCAAAATGGTTTACACACTAGCCGAAAGAGTGGAAATTATTCTAATTTATGGTGCCCAAAATCAATGTGCTCGGCAAACTGCCGTCACGTTTAACGCCAGACATCCGGAGAAGATAACTTCGCATAGGTATGTTTTGGACCTTGTTACTAACTTTACTGAAACTGGATCTGTTGCAAATAAAAAACGTAATCATCGGCGAATTTTGGATGAAGCAGCTCAAGTTGAAGTTTTGGGTCATTTTGGAATAAATCCTAATACTTCATTACGCAAAATTGTTGCTGCCACTGGTATTTCATTAGGCTCTGTTGACACAGTTACCAAACTTCATAAATTTCATCCATTCAAAATGAAAATATTGCAAGAGTTAACCGAAGACGATTTCGATAAGCGAGTTGAGTTTTGTGAAAAAATGACTGTAGCGATTAATGATAATACTATTCATGTAAAGAATATCTGCTTCAGCGATGAATGCACATTTTATCTAAATGGATTTGTTAATAGGCATAACTGTAGATATTGGAGCAATGAAAATCCTCATGCATACCCAGTACCCTCAAAAAATTAATGTATGGGCAGGCATTTTAGGAAATAAAGTGATTGGGCCATTATTTATTAATGGAAATTTAAATGGAGACATTTATTTGGATATGTTGGAAAATACCATCAATCCGCTTATCACTGAATCCATTGAAAACCAAATCGATGAGGATGGAAACCCTATACTTGATGAGGCTGAAATATATTTCCAGCAAGACGGCGCTCCTCCTCACTATGTTCTTCCCGTTCGGCAATGGCTAGACGACGAGTTTCCAGATAAATGGATAGGGCGAAGGGGGCCTATAGAATGGCCCGCTAGATCTCCTGATATTAAGCCGTTAGACTTTTTTCTATGAGGTCATTTGAAATCTATTGTGTTTACTCCCCAACCTGAAAGTTTGGATGAACTTCGTCAACGCATCATCGAAAGCTGCCATGATATCCCACAACATGTTTTTGAAAATGTCCGTCAGGAATTTGAACATCGCCTATATCATTGTTTGGCCCAAAACGGGCAGCATTTTAAACACTTATTGAAATAAAAACTGATATTTTCATGTTTTTGTTTTCTATCTGAACAAATTAAGATAAACAAAGATTTTTCTAATTTTCTCGAAAACGAATCGACCGATTTAAAAAAATCAAACGTCAAAATAAAAGACTTCAAAGGACCTTTTAAACAAGCTATTACTCGATACCCCTTGCCATTTAACATGTTTAACGGGATGGCCCTGGGGGCAGAGAGTGAAAGGGGGTGAAGTAATTTTAGGTTAGACAGTTGTCCCCCTTGACAAACCTTTTGACGTATTTCGGCGTTTTTCTTTTAATCAGTGGTTTTCGATAAGTTTTCAAATGAACACCCTGTATACGACCGAATAGGCAACAAACATATGCATGTTTGTGTAGACGTAAATAATTTTGTATATTTACGTCTACACACAGTTAGACATAGGCGACGCGGACAGATTCCATTTCTAATGGCGCACATATGGCCTATTGAGCGCCGGCTGGCTCGCGTCAAGTTTAGTTCATATTTTTTTGTTTTTAAATCTTTTGACACTCCACGAAGGCTTTATGCCTAAGTACCAGAGTACTGTGGGTGTCGGGTTATTATATGTTTAACCCCTTTTCCACGCTGTGCCGTCAACGTTATCCAAGCACTGAAACATGCAATATTTGTATTTCACAGCACCTTATAGACAACGCGGTAGTGCCACCACGGACGATATTTTTTTGTAAATACCTACTACCTGGGTAATTTAATATCATTAAAAAATAGTATTTGTTGTTATTACCCTGTTTGTCAAGTTGTTGTTTTTAGAGCAATTGTTCTTATTGTTACTGTTGTCTTTATACGCAATATGCATTACTAGGCTCAACAAAATCCGCGTGTTAAGAAAATATCGAAACATCAAGAACGTTTTGGGTTTAATATGTGGTGTAGAATTTTAGGAACTAAAGTACTAGGTCCATGTATTTACCATAATTCATTAACTGCAGAAATGATACCTTCATTTATTTTTGCAGCACAAAATGTAGCATGTTAGCATGTCAAACTTATCTTCATGGCTATAATGGCCATCCTGCATATTCGACCGTAATAATACAATAAGATATAAGCTATTCACCAATAAACAATAATAGAGACAAAAGTAACAATAAGAACAATTGCTCTAAAAACAACAACTCGACAAGCAGGGTAATTAGGACAAATACTATTTTATAATAATATTAAATTATGTTACAGATACGGTAACAGGTATTAACGTCCAAGCATTTGTTTGCACGGCCTACTTAAAAATAACTTTAAAAATATATAAAAAATGCAACTTTTCTTTTAACTAAAAATTAAAATATTACATGTGATACATCGTTGAATTTGTAATAAAAAATGGGATCAGATACAGGGTGTCCTTTTTTAAGCCTAATAAAAAAAAGTTGATGATGGTTTCTTGAAAACGAAACGTCGGGTATAAAATCTAAAAATACCATCATGTGGTAGCTAAAAAGTGCCAATGAATAAGTGTTATAAGTTTTTTTATATCTCTTCAAATAAAGTCAGAAAAAAATAAAATCGATATAGTCAAATTTTCGTTTTTGCTAAATATCTCAGCAGGCCATGAAGATTTTTCAAGTTTTTAAACGGCATGTAAATAAGCTTTAAAAAACACAACTTTTCCTAATTTAACCTAAGCTGTATCTCCAATAGGCACTGAGATTCCCATGCTTGGGATCCTTATCTTGGACACACTGTATTTACGATCATATTACAAAATAATTATACAGGGTGTCCGGGAAAATGTGGGAAATCTCTCGCACACGTATGGAACAGATGAAAATAACACGACAAGTTCCTATAAAATTTTTCCGTTTAAGCCCCCTGCGGAGATATGATCCCCTAAAGGGTGCAGCTAGAAATCGATTTTTCGTGAATAACTTTTAAAGCGCTCTGTATAATTTGATAATATTTTAGTACGATGCATACTAGTAAAGACCTCTTAAAATAGTGCCCTTGAAACTTATGTCGCTTCTTTAGTTTGCCAGGGACGGACTAGTTTTCGCACATTATTGATAATATTTTTTACGCCCTGTATGGTGAAGACACAAAAATATGTTTTTGAGTAGTTTAAACCTTTTGCTAAAAAAAGGTACTCTTGTTTGACATCGATAAAATGAGCCGTTTTCGAGTAAAAAATTATTTTAACAATAAGAGTTCACAAATTCCTGACCTGCTACGAGAGGTCTTCAATACTGAATCAAAAATTACAAATTACATCGAAAATAAAATATTGTATTATTAAACAAAAATAAACACTTATTGTTAAAATAATTGACACTGAAAACAGATGAAAATTTGTTCCATACGTGTGCGAGAGATTTCCCACATTTTCCCGGACACCCTGTATAGAGTTAGCCATATCTGTAAGTTTGATATTTTTAATATTGTGAAAATGTTGAAAATTGACATTGGCCGTTTTTGAGAGAAACCCTTTAATTAATTTCGGTCAGGAGCTGTCGAGTGTCTTGAAATTTTATACCTAGAAGAAATGGTTTAATTAAACAACTGTTTTAAATTTGTTTGGAATTTTTGGTTTATTTTTAATATAATGTGATTAAAAAATATATTAGTTGTTTCATTTTTGACATCAAACATTTAACTAACCATGACCCTCCAATGTGACAGAACAGCTTATTTTAGGAATTAAGCAAAATTTTAATTTTGCTAATATATGAAATCAGCAATCACACAAATTTGGTGTAAAATATACAGGGTGATTTAAAAACATATGCCATCGCTTAAGGGGAGATTCCTTAGCCAAAAATAAGACAAAAATGTCATATGAACATGAGTCCGCAAATACTTGGTTTCCAAGATACAGGGCGTTTAATTTTTTAAAATTTTTCTTTCTTTTTTGAATATTTTTAAAACTACGTCAGCGATTTGGCTTAAATTTGGGACATAAGGTACATTTATTAGTAGGCATATTTTGACTATAAGGAATTTGCTATATTTTTACCAGGGGCGTACTTGTGGGGTAGACGCAATATTTTTTTAAATGAAACATGTACGCCACTGATTTTAATAAATTTTGATAGCGCAATTAAATACTTTACTAAATGCGTAACAAAACTTGTCTCTTAGCATTTTTTCGAATTTCGTTTGGTTTTCGGGATATTTGCGATTTTAATACGGGCTGCAGCTACTGACCTCGATCTACGTTAAGTTATAAAAATCATCAAAGAATGCTTTAATTTTAAAAAAGAAAAAACTATTTTGCAATTTAACTTAAAAAGTGGCTAAATGAGATGCTGAAATTGTCCTCCTTCAGCTTCGTTGCATGCTCTTAGTCTTCGTCCTAAAGATTTGCGTACTTTTGCGCAAATAGTACGATTTTATCTTATTTTTTTAAATGCCCCCTCTATCCTTTGTAACAATTTCTGCCTCGTATTCACGACTCTTTTGTAAACTATTTCTTTAACATGTCCCCAGAGATAAAAATCTAAGGGATTGATGTCTGGTGATCTCGGTGGCCATGCCACTGGTCCTCCACGACCAATCCAGCGAGGACCATACGCTTCATTTAAAAATCTTCTTACTTCAGCCGCAAAATGTGGTGGTGCTCCGTCATGTTGGAACCATAATCTGTTATTGTTTTTTAGATAAAGTGGCAAAATATCGGGCAATTCGTTTATTAAGAAATTGACGTAAGACGCTCCATTTAATTTATTCGGTAGAACTACAGGTCCGATAATTTCATTTCCAACAATTCCAGCCCAAATATTAAAAGAAAATTGATGTTGGAAATTTGTTGTCTGCAAAGCGTGAGAGTTTTCTTCCGCCCATGTATGATTATTATGAAAGTTTATAATGCCTCTTCGTGTGAAAGATGCCTCGTCAGTAAAAAGTACATATTTAGAAAAACGCCGGTCATTTTGCAGCTGATTGAGAAACCATTGGCAAAATACTTGTCTAGGGCCATAATCCCTGGGTAAAAATTCTTGTACCCTTGTAAAATGATATGGTTTTAGTTGTTGTTCTTGCAAAACTCGCACTACCGAAGCTTGAGAAATGTTTCCTAGTTCATTGGAAATTATTCGGGTACTGATATTAGGATCACGTTCTACCGAATTTAGTACTGCTTCTTCAGCTTGAACTGTACGACGAAATCTTGAACGCCCGGAATTTGCTTTTACAGGTTTAAGAGAGCCAGTTTCTCTTAAACGCCTTACGATGTACTCAAAAATGATTTTACTAGGGGCTTTTCGTAGCGGGTATCACTCAGCATAAAGTGTGACGGCTTCTCTTGAATTTTGTCTGGTTTCACCATAAATTAACAACATATCTGTTAACTCTGACGAACTATAATTAATAAAAGGCATTTATAATGAGTTAGAAAAAAATTTATGATAAAAACAATAGTGGTAATACAATAGCCAATTTGTCAAATTTAAAGCAATTGTTTTTTTTATTTCAAAGCCTTCTTTGATGTTTTATAGCTTAACGTAGGTGGCGGTCAGTAGCTGCAGCCCGTATTAAAATCGCAAATATCCCGAAAACCAAACGAAATTCGAAAAAATGCTAAGAGACAAGTTTTGTTAAGCATTTGGTAAAGTATTTAATTGCGCTATCAAAATTTATTAAAATCAGTGGCGTACATGTTTTAATTAAAAAAATATTATGTGTCTACCCCACAAGTACGCCCCTGGTAAAATATAGCAAATTCCTTATAGTCAAAATATGCCTACTAATAAATGTACCTTATGTCCCAAATTTAAGCAAAATCGCTGACGTAGTTTTAAAAATATTCAAAAAAAAAGAAAAATTATAAAAATTAAACGCCCTGTATCTTGGAAACAAAGCATTTGCGGACCCATGTTCATATGACATTTTTGTCTTATTTTTGGCTAAGGAATCTCCCCTTAAGCGATGGCATATGTTTTTGAATCACCCTGTATACCATTATGAAAAAGGATAAAATAATGAAAAACACTCTTTATTTTTTACAACTTTATTTTTCGTCAACTAAAGAGATTTTAATTTAAAAGGAAATGCTTTAAAAGCATTTGTTATATTTACAGAAAATAACTTAGATAAAGACTAGCCGCCATAATAACGAATATTTTATACAAAATTTACAATAATGTTCACATTTTATCTACAGGATTACAACAGATGCGTAAAGGGCTTATTTAAAATTATAATAAAATAATATTTGACATATGTATAGTCCCTGAGCCAGTAATGAAATGGACTTCATAATAAGAACACTTTTAAAACCTTTTTCTTTTATCCAGTCCACCACGAATATTTATATCGCCATAAATGGGAGCAGCGCTTTAATCCAGCCTGTCAATGTAAAATATTTTGGGTGTCGGACTGGGCGAACGCGTCACTTTTTTGTCTACTTTTGGAGTCCATTTCATTACTGGCCCAGGGACTAATAAGTTTATTCGGGAGCTATTAAAAAAACATTTGTTTTAATTACTTTAAATATTTATGCACGATTTGGCTTCTTATTTTTTGTGTACGACAACAAGGTGTTTAACTTTAATGGTGATTACATTATTAGAAAGAACAAATATATTTAATTTGGTAAAAAAGAAGCAATAAAAATTAACTACCAAAAAGTCAGTAGGCTACATTTACTTTTCACAATTTGATGTGTTTCCTGTAAAGCCACAGTTTGGAGGCCCTTACTAATAAAAATAAAATGATTTTATTACAAAAATTGTTTTATTAAATTTTAACACCCCGTATTTTAGAAACTATAAACCGGGCTGTGACACTGGAATGAAATAACCCCACCCAAGCAGCAGTCTGACGTCTTATTGACGTCTCTTTTAGACATTTTTGGTCAGCAAACACATCATAAGATGACGACAAAATGACGTTAAAATTACCTCCCTAAAGCAGCCCACAGACGATCAATAGTATTGCGCAAAAATTATTATTGACCGTTTGTGGTTTATATTGAGAGGTTGTACTATATATTGTGTCAATCAAAAACAGTTTGATTTTGATTGTGCAATAGTGATTTATTGTGCCGTGTATGGGTAATATTGCACAATTATTTCAGTTTTCAAATACGAAAGAGTATTTGTTTTACAAAAACAATTACACAAATATGGGTTCAAAAGAAATAGAGAAAGAAATAAAGGTTTTTTTCTCATTTTCAAACGTTGTTTCAAGCAGCTACTTACAAAACTAGTTATTGTGCAATATATTAAAATAGTCATTGCGCGAATATATTGCAGTTTGGGAACGACTAGCAATATTACCGTACAATATTTTGCCCAATAATATTGATCGTCTGTTGGGTCCCTTAAGTCACAGACAAAAGACGTCTTGTTAATGACGTCTTTAAGCTGACGAAAAATTGACGCATATATTTTTTTAAAAGCTAACATGATACGATATTTTATTTAGTAAAATTATATTTTTAATTATGGAGTAAACATGCTTTAAATTTCCTTGCACTGCAAGGTCGCATCTCTCGGGACAATGTCCAACCTGGAGATGTAGATTTATAAACTAGTCGAAGGTATTTTTTCACAAAAAATTGTGATTACTTTATCAGCCGAATATCACCAACCGCGGACCGGTCTCGAGCTATTTTGGTTCTCATCGTTACGGTGTAGGCGATAATAACAAGCTCCAAAAACTCCTATAAGAAGCGAAGATGTTGAGTAAACGTAGTAGTTTATTGTCCATTACGCCATCTATCGGTAGAGTTTCTTCCTATTTTAATTTTGTTAAATTATTAGTCCTATTTTTCTGTCATATGATATTTCGGTCGGATTTTAACACGAATCATGTAATGTCTAAAATGACGTCGAAAAGACGTCACTTGAACGACGTCAAAACCACCTCATTAAAATGACGTTAAATGACGTCATAATTTTGGTCTGATGACGTCTTATGACCAAAAATGACTTCACAATGACGTCAGCTTGCTGCTTGGGTAATTAGGTTTTAATAAATTGAAGGGCCTATTGTAAAAAGTATTAATTCTTGGGGCTTATTAACTCATTAAAGGGTATTCAAGTCTATTTTTTTATAAAAGTTGATTTAACACATTTTTTAACTCAAAAATTTAATAACTCCGTATTTTCTGATTGTGGCTTATTGTGTTTTTACAATACAATTATATCATAAGTATAAAATATCCTAAAAATAAATAAATATTTTAGGTTTACTTTGATCTATAGATAATGCCCTTTAGACCCATTTAATATGTATTTTATTTGCTATCACGAATAATTTTATAACATTTATTTAATTTAAATAATAAAAATTGTTTATACGTAATTGTTGTGATTTTTTAAACATGTGTTGAAAAGGTTTAAGTGTTTTTAAAACACTTTATTTTTATTTTTCTGCATATGTATATTAGGGTGGTCGTTAAATAGTAATTTTGTGTAACAAGTGCATAAGGTGATCCTTTTTTACGAATGGGAAGTTTGACAGCACGAGCCGTTAGGCGAGTGACGCAATCCCATGAGTTAAAAAAGACACTTTATGCATGTGTTACATACTATATTTTTCCACGACCGTATAAATAATTCCCAAAATACCATTTTATACATGTTTTATTTATCTAAACTTATTAATTTTAATTTTTGCAGTACAACAAAAAAATCATAGCCTCCTTATTTTTTAAGAGACAATTATCCTCTACATAACTATGGATTTATCATTTAATTTTAGAAAATTGTATGAGAAAATTGTATGTACTTACTTTTTGTAGAAATAATACTAAAACACTATAAATTCCTTTTCAATTTCTTAGTCATTCAAATTCATTATTACCATTATTTTCAATAATTTCTATTAAATTTATTTGCAAACTGTCAAATTTTAAAACTAGTGACACATGAACTAAGAGAAATGACGGAATCGTAACTTGATAGTTTGGTACAGTTGATTTTGCGTTTACTGTTTCATTGCATAAATTGATATTTAAGATTATTGTAGTAGGCGTTAAAACAAAACACTAATTGAAAGTGTAAAAGAAGCTTCGAAGTGTTAAAAAAGCTACTTTTTTAACACTTTATGTAGTGCACTAGAATGGAGTACTTTAACTTCATGTTAACGAGTAAAAAAACATAATTTTTTTAACGGTCGTGGATTTTTTTGTGAGCTCTCTAAAAGTTTCTTTTGATGAAAAAATACTGTTTTTTTCAATTTATAACGACTCGTAGCTTAAGACGATTTTAGTTAATTTTTGCGACACCCCCTGAAAAGCTTCTTTTTTATAAAAAAAAACGGAAAAACATTTTTTTTCGTTTCAAAAGAACACGTGCCTTTAGAAGACCTATGTTAATTTTTGGGTATAATCATAATCAATGATCTAAAGGGAAGTGTTGTTTTGATTGCAAAAAAATGATTTCGAGTATTTTTTCATCCAGAGACAGCTTTTTAGGGGGCGTCGCAAAAGTTCAATTTTAACGACCACCTTAATGTATATTGAAGTCTACGTTCGTACGTACCTAAATTTTTAAGACTTGGGACCATACCACATTTACACCAAATGCTATTGGCCCAAAGAGAAACACTTTGGTAAAGAAACTTTTTTCTGGGCATTTAAAAAAAAAGTTGTTTTTTTCCACTCTACAGGGTGTTTATTTAAAAATTACCACTCAGTTATCTGCGAATAGAGACAGAATTTAGAAAATTGCCGAAACACGTCAAGATATTTATTGAGGGGAAACGATTTTTACAAAAACTTGGACGGCGCCCCTTCAACCCCCAAGCCACGCAGGGCCCCCACCCCAAAATTCTTAAATAGGAAGGGGGTCAAGTGATACATCATTTTAAAGCTCCTGACGAGTACTCTATAATCCTAGAATATAAAGTCAATACCTTCACCTACTACAAAATGGCGGTACTTTAAAAATTACCCAAATACCTCATTGGCCATATTTCCAAAAATAATAAAGTAAGATGTACTTAATGGGGTATTTTTTAAAGCTTTTTTAAAGATCTTTATATTGGTAATTTAATACACAGGGTGTTTCATTAAAAAATATACACTTTTTATACTACCATGTATAATATTACTAGAGCTTTAAAATAATGTATCACTCGACCTCCTCTTCCCATTTAGGAATTTTGGTGTTGGGGCCCTGGTGGCTAGGGGTTAAAAGGGTGCCGTTCAATTTTTTGAAAAAAATTTCCCCCTCAATAAATATCTTGACGTGTTTCGACGATTTTCTCAAATCTGTCTTTTTTCGCAGATAACTGAGTGGTAACTTTTAATTTTTATTTGGGTGATACATCGCCGGGCGGGACATAGGAATTCCCATGTAATTTTTAATGGGGTCAATTATTGGCTCCCCTAATTATTTTAGAGACAAATTCTATTGAAGTTTATTGAAGAGCATGCAAATCTACGTACATGGTTAAAACTTTAGATTTTTCGGTTAACCCGTTTGCTAGTTAGATGCTAATGTATTTTTAAAAATTGTTACATTATTATCGTTTCATATTTATGAACAACAATAAAAATACCAGTTACCGTGACATAACGTTGCCATTTTGAAATTTAGTGCTTTATTGTTATCAAAAATCGTACAGTGAAAAGATTAAAGTTGTATTTATACAAACAAATTAAGTTTAAGTTAAACTAAACTAGAGTAACAAATTTCAAGAACTTATGACATTTATAATAAACTACGCAACAGTGAAAGTGAGCCACGCGATTTTTCTCACTCATTTTCAAACAGGTATAACTTTAAATCGAGTGAACGAATTGAGATATACTTTTTGCATTTGAAAGGTCAATTCTCCTAGATTTGCATGTTATATGTGACATTTGTTTGAAATCGAATTTTCTATGATATACAACGCGTGGGAAGAAGCTATGTAAATTTTATAATTTTTCATCCATCTCCCATTTTGTTAATAATGATTCAAAGGTGAAAATTATGTCTTGTGTTTATAGGTATACTCCATATCTCGGGACGTATTTGACGGTTTTTTGATAACCCCTCTGACACAAAAGAAAAACATTTTTTTTCTAGAAAGCCAAATTTTCACGTATTTGTATGGTGGAAAACAAATCTTGTAATATGAGATGAGTAATCTGGATGTTTTTATATAAACCTGGTTAAAGACATACAGTGTGACTCAAAATAAACAATTAGCTTATAGGCGTAAATGACAAAAATGCAATTTCAAATTTGGCTATTTGAAATGTGGAAATCTGTATAAAATAGTGAATACAATCCCTTTCTGTCTTTTTTTTTTACAATATTTTTAATAAAGTTAAACCATGCATTAGAAACATGTCTAGCAAGTTATAATTTTGAAATTCATAAACAAATTTTTGCTTTTTTTTCTTTGCATATGAATAACATCTCAAGTTGTTTTTCAATGGATCAAGCTAAGGGTTTCAATATCTCATATCTATTGCTATAGAAAATCGTTACCATAGAAACATACACGTTATATAATTGTCAATGTCAGGTTTTCTTTTGAAATTTTGTCAGTGTCAAAATGCCTCAATCCCGTTTATCTCAAAACGAATTAGAAAATATTGTGCGTTTACACCAATCAGGGTGGTCAAACCGAAAAATAGCAGAATTTTATAATAGAGTACATGCCGTTATTGACCGGGTCATCAAGAGATTTCAAAATACGGGAAATCCTGAATATCGTAGGCATCAAGGTAGTGAAAAGAAGACTACTATACCTCAAGATCGTTTCATTCGGCTTATCGCTAGGCGAACTCCAACAATGAATGCATCTCAAATTAGAACCCGGTTAACCAATGCTCATGGAGTGCAGGTTAGTATTCAAACTGTGCGGCGAAGACTACACGAAGGAAATATGCACGCCCGACGACGCGCTAGTTGTCCTCTTCTACTACGCAATCACAGAGCAGCGAGAAGAGCTTGGGCATTAGAACACTTACATTGGCGGCTTGAATGGCAGAACTGTATGTTTTCTGATGAGTCAAGATTTACGCTTCATCGTAAAGATGGTCGTGTAATGGTATGGAGGAGACCAAATGAAAGATACAGGGAGGAGATGATGGAACCTCGAGTTGCATTTGGTGGTGGCGGAGTTACTGTTTGGGGTGGAATAATATTCAATGGTAGAACAAATCTGATTGTTTTTCAAAATGAATCAGTAAATGCAGCTCGTTATATGGATAGGTGCTTATATCCTGAAGTGATTCCTTTTGCTGATAATTTCGGTCCTGACTTCATTTACATTGATGACAACGCCCGTCCACATCGGGCAGCTGTCGTAAATGAAGTTTTTGAAAATCATAATATTCATCGTATGAGATGGCCTCCTCGTTCGCCGGATTGTAATGCAATTGAACATATCTGGGCATATTTGAGTAGGCAACTTTCACTCCGGGAACAACAACCCACGACATTGCCTGAATTGGTTCAAGCTATTGAAGAGCAGTGGTTGCTAGTCCCACAGGCTTTTATCAATACCCTAATAATGAGTATGCCTGAAAGATGCGAAGCTGTTCATCGTTCAAGGGGAGGTCCTACAAGATATTGAAAGCTTCTTCTGTACTTTATTTTTGTTTTATTATTGTTTTCTTTTGTTACATAATTCAATAAATGTAATAATATCCTATAAGCTTCTTTATTTTAGGACACACTGTATGCCCTTATTGAGGTTTATAAAAAAATCCTCCAACTTTTCTAGCTCTTGAAACATCTGTATTGATAACTTTTTCTAATGCCTGGTTTAACTTTATTAAAAATATTGTAAAAAAAAGACAGAAAGGGATTGTATTCACTATTTTATACAGATTAGCAGAGCTGTCAAGACCTGTTTGATCTGTCAAATAATAATAAAAAAATGTTTTGTGCAATCAAGGAAACCCACATTCCAAATAGCCAAATTTGAAATTGCATTTTTTGTCATTTACGCCTATAAGCTAATTGTTTATTTTGAGTCACACTGTATGTCTTTAACCAGGTTTATATAAAAACATCCAGATTACTCATCTCATATTACAAGATTTGTTTTCCACCATACAAATACGTGAAAATTTGGCTTTCTAGAAAAAAAAACGTTTTTCTTTTGTTTCAGAGGGGTTATCAAAAAACCGTCAAATACGTCCCGAGATATGGAGTATACCTATAAACACAAGACATAATTTTCACCTTTGAATCATTATTAACAAAATGGGAGATGGATGAAAAATTATAAAATTTACATAGCTTCTTCCCACGCGTTGTATATCATAGAAAATTCGATTTCAAACAAATGTCACATATAACATGCAAATCTAGGAGAATTGACCTTTCAAATGCAAAAAGTATATCTCAATTCGTTCACTCGATTTAAAGTTATACCTGTTTGAAAATGAGTGAGAAAATCGCGTGGCTCACTTTCACTGTTGCGTAGTTTATTTACATGCTTCAGTAAATTATTAATATCATTACAATAATTATTATGTTGGAAATAAACTTAAGATTTAAGAAAATTTTCAAATATTCCTCCATTGACTGCTAGACAATAACCCAGACTTTCATAAAATTGTCTTCTTACATTGGCTAACTGGCAAATTGAAATTTTATTGCATTCTGCAGAAATAGCATTTTTTAACTCATCTACATTAAAGTAATTGTTATCCTTGTATATCAAAATGACAACGTAATGTCACGCTAACTGGTATTTTTATTGTTGTTCATAAATATGAGGCGATAATAATGTAACAATTTTTAAAAATATATTAGCATCTAACTAGCAAACGGGTTAACCGAAAAATCTAAAATTTTTACCATGTACGTAGATTTGCATGCTCTTCAATAAACTTCAATAGAATTTTTCTCTAAAATAATTAGGGGAGCCAATAATTGACCGCATTAAAAATTACATGGGATTTCCTATGTCCCGCCCGGCGATGCATCACCCGGTATAGGAAAAAGGCAGATATTTATGCAAAATTTGTGATTTGAAAATAAAATAATTTAAAAACCCAGGTTCAACCTTGCTTTTCTCACATTTCTAGATCCAGAATCTGCCCATAAGTATTCTTAAACCTGTAAAAATTTAATGAAAATCACAACAATCACTCAAATTCTAATCTAAAATATTTAAAGTCTTTAAATTTCCCTAAATGTTTTGATTATGTTCGTTTATTGGCAGTACTTGAGATATTGGCACTAATATTGCTTCTTTCTAAGTGTTGGAAGCCCCCAATGGATCGGTTGTCTCTTTCTTTCAGCGTGGATGAGAGAGAGCTGCTGCTCACGCCACTATCACTAGATTTTTCACTTAGGCAGCTTTTTCCCAAAATGTTGAGGGTACCTGGATCTGCTATTTCCGAGTTGACTACGTACTTAACTAGAAAAAAAAACAGTTTTAGAATATGTATTTATTTTTATATTCATTTTGACTATGGTGGGTCAAATTTGATGCTTTTTATAGGAAACTCATGTGTATGTATGTTTTACACAAAAACTGACACCTACTTGAGAAATTAAAATTTTAAACCAAGCTTCCCAAGCAGCAAGCTGACGTCTTATTGACGTCTCTTCTTAGTCATTTTTGGTCACATTTGGTCAGCAAAGTCGTCATAAGATGACGATAAAATGACGTTGAATTAACCTCCCTAAGTCACAGACAAAAGACGTCCCTGTAATGACGTCTTTAAGATGACGAAAAACTGACGCATACCTATACTTTTTTTTTTAAAAGATAAAATGATACGACATTTTATTTGAAAATTGAAATAGCAAAAACTCCTTACTGCTTGCAATTTCCTTGCACTGCAAGGTCGCATCTCTCGGGACACTGTCCAACCTGGAGATGCAGATTTTTACACCAGCCGAAGATATTTCTTTCAAAGCTAATGGAGATCACCAACCGCAGATTGGACTCGAATTATTTTGGTCGCAACGGTACGGTGTAGGCGATAAAAAGCGAAGATGTTGAATAAACATAGTAGTTTATTGTCCATTGCGCCATCTATCGGTAGAGTTTTTTCCTATTTCAATTTTATAAAATTATTAGTCTTATTTTTCTGACATATGATATTTCGGTTGGATTTTGACACGAATCATATAATATCACAAAAATTTTTCTGGCGGGTTTTCTAAACATGACGTCACTAGATTTTTATGAGCTAGTATGACGAAAAAATGACGTCGAAAAGACGTCAAAAACACGTCATTAAAATGACGTTAAAATGACGTCATAACTTTGGTCTGATGACGTCCTATGACCAAAAATAACCAAAAATAACTTAAAAATGACGTCATAATGACGTCAGCGTGCTGCTTGGGTAACTAATAAAAACCGCAACTTGCTATCTTTTGTCGTTTACTTTGCTACAGAGTGTTTTTGAATTTGATTTGTTTTCTTTGATCCCTCCCAACTTGTTAGTTCATAGATTTATTATTATTTTTATTTTAATTATACAGCGTGTTTACTTTAGTTCGCACAATATGGAAAACATTTTTATTTCTTGTTTTACGCAAAAAGTTATTTTTTATAAAATATTCTGCATGGTGTGAAACTCAAATTCCATTTATCAGATATTCATTTTTTGCAGTAGTACGAGGTATGTCAAAACTATGAATTTCGCTCGAGAGGCAAGTACCTTTAGTTTTTATAATATCGAAAATTTTTATAAAGAAACGATGTTCAGGATAAATAATACCTTTCAAATATGCAAATTGGTTTAATTAAAGGAAAAACTTTTTTAAACGTTTTTCTTTGCGATAACGAGCTTTACCGTGATTTTTCTCTTTTTTGACAGTTCTGAAGATTTCTCTACATATTGAATTTTCGAAATAAATATGCACTAACTTACAAATTTAAATTTTCACCGTTAACGCATACAAAATAGGAAACAAAATTCTTAAAATGAACAAGTTTGACTATTTGAATGTTATTTTTAATCCTAAACGTCATTTGCTTATAAAATTTTTCGATAATATGAAAAATAAAGGTAGTTTCCCTTTGAACAAAATTCATATTTTTTGACATATCTCGTATACCACTGCAAAAAATTAATATCTAATAATGGTATTTTGGGTTTTAGACCATGCATAGCATTTTATAAGGAATAACTTCTTGTTTTACAAATATGGTTTTTATTTATTAATTTTTTTTAATAAAGGAATTTTGATATGATATATATATATATATATATATATATATATATATATATATATATATATATGTATATATATATATATATATATATATATATATATATATATATATATATATATATATATATATATATATATATATATATATATATATATATATGGTTCAATTTTTTCTTAAACCATTTCTTATAAAACCTTTTTGTTAACTTTGTTTCTTGGGATTGAGGTTTTTTTTTTATTAATAAAAACAATAATTTACATTATCTGACGTTTCGCCTTACATGGAAGGCTTTTTCAAAGATCTATTTATTTATTTTAATGATAGTCTTTTGGCATGTTCCTACAAAATAACAAAAGAGTTAACTCTAAGAGTTAATATATATATATATATATATATATATATATATATATATATATATATATATATATATATATATATATATATATATATATACATATATATATATATATATATATATATATATATATATATATATATATATATATATAAACTTAGTTTGAAATTATTTAAAGAAATGCCTGTTTAAAAATGTATATATTTCTTTTAGGCTATTTCTGAGATATTGCATATTAAGTTATTTACTATTTTTATTGCGGAGAAAGTAGGCCATGAAAAAAGTAAACATATTTTACATTAAACAGTTTTATTATAATAACACTTTTGTCTCTTAATAATAAAAATAATAATAGTAATAAGCTTTATTGTCATGAAAAATATTTAGATATCTTTGTAGACTAAGCAAAAACAATAAATTATATATACATATACAACATAGACAGATACACACAAAAGATATAACAGTAAAAAGAAATACCTTTTATGGAAATGTATCCTCGAAAAATTCATTTAAATTGTAATACGCCTTTTAAGTAAAATTGTTTTAACATATTTTTTAAATTTCTTTATGTTTTTAATATTTTTAATATTAAATTTTGGTAAATGATTAAATATCTTTTTTGATTCATAAATTATAGATTTTTTAATCATATTTGAATGTGGTATAAGTAGATCAATGCAGGACTTTTTTCTAAAATTATATAAAGAGTTTTCATTATAATTACACCAACATTTTTTATATATTAAACAAACAGTTTCCAATATAAAAATAGATGTCAGTGTCAATATCTTATGTTTAATAAATAAAGGTTTGCAAGATTCCCTAGATTTGATTTTGCAAATAGTTCTTATAGCAATAATGCTAAACCATTTAAATTTATGATTTACCTTATGGAAGGGGAAATTTTTTGACGGCACAGTCAAAATTTATTAATTAAGAGGGTGTATATCAGCTGATCGAATCCGTTTTCATAAGCAGTCGGCATACACCGCGTTTCATAAATCCGGCAACCCAGCTGCCATAGAGCACTACACCTGCACCCGTAAGTTTAATTCATAATGGCCGAAATCCAGTCTCCCAGCTAAGTAGGTACGGCACGCGGCTTCTCTATTTTTCAAATCTGCTTAGAGCTGGGCCATGCGTTAGAGTGGCTCAGCTGTATAGAATACATGAATTCGCAGACACGCAGACATTATTTACATGAGCTATATTAGAAGCGCATGACGGGTAAAGAGCGATAAGGACAGGCCGCGGGATTAACAAATTGGACATAGTATTTGTACAGGGTGTTTGGTTATATTTTAAACAGGGATTACACACGCTTTATTGTTTGAGTTAAAAAATATTTTAAGTACAAAAGTTTAAGGGTTTCATAAGAACCGCCAGAATTTGCTTAAAAAAATAAACAAAAGAAAGCCGCAAAGTAAAAGAAATAAGCATTGACTTTTTATTTAAATGGAACACCATAAATATTTTAAGTTTCTTGGTAAGGGTTTATTACCTGTTTTCAAAAATATATATTTTGTTTATGTTTGGATCACCAGTTACAGCAGAAAATAACTCTGAATCCTAGAAAAGTCAGCCGCTCTGATTCATAGACAATTTAGGATGGGCGGCTTTGGTTTTATTTGTTTCTTTAAATATGGTCTTTCTGTGCCCCATGCTACATTAAAATATATTATAAGAAAAATATTGTGCATAATTGTGATTTAAAAATCCTGAAAAATACGGCAATCGCAGCTATTATTCCAAAACTTGTCAAAAGATGTATTGCGGTTGCCATCATTTCCCCGTGCTGGATCATGTAAAATTAAAAGATTTGATTTTGTTCCTTAGACAATCGTTTTTCCCAGGGACCGCCTTTAGGGTGAAAAAGACAATGTTCAAGAAAGAAAATCGGCCTATTTGTCTTGAAAAAAGTGTTGACAAATTTAAGAAAAGCTCTCCCGCGTTACCTTGTGAATTACATAAGAAAAAGTGGTAAAAATTTAGAAAGGATCGGTGCAGTAGTTTTAAGTTAATGATGGCCACCTACTTTGAAAAGGGAGTTACGGAAAAAACGGTTTAAAGCATTAAAAAATTTACAACAAAACGTTTAGGCCGTGTTTCCACGAGCCACTTTTTGAAGTTGATATGGGCCACAAAAAGGATCGGCGACTGACGGCGACAGATGTTTAAATGTGGTTGTCAAAATGCTCGTGTAAAAAGGAATAAAATTTTGGCATTGTTGGAAACGGCACTACAAGCTGACCACACACCAATAGTATATTACATTACAAGGGTGGAAACTGACTTATTTCACACGTAAGAAAGTGATTTTCACACAAGTAATTTACACTATTTTTCCTACGACCACAAGTTATTTACCAAAACAAATAAAAGTTGTTTGTCTTCACAGAAAAAAATAGAAAACAATTGAAAACTTTGCATCACTAGGGTGATATATACTTTTCCTTACTGCGATATATTATACTGCTTAAAAATATTTTTATATCAAAAATCACCTACCTAGTAGCTTTTTATCATTTTAAAATAAAAAAAGGTCCTCATTTAAAAAATATTGCATGGATTTTTCAATGTAAATCCCGTTAACAGCATGGTAACTCCAAATTTATTTTAAATAACAATGACAGCGATGACAGCTTTATTTTATACTTTGCAACACTAGTGCTGTAAAGTACTTTGCAACACTAGTGTGATATAAGGCATTTTCTATGCATGAAAACAGTGGGCTATTTACTATTTTCACATGTGGTCGTAGGAAAACACTTTTTGTGGCCCATATCAACTTTAAAAAGTGGTCCGTGGAAACACGGCCTTATAAAAGTCATGGATGAGGCGTGGTAGGTTAAACCTGGTTAAACCGCTGTATTTTCGTTAAATTTACTCCGATTCATCTTAAATTTTTACACAATATTCTTGAAATGTTCTCCGTTCAAAATAATAATAGTACAAAAAAAAATGCAAAAAGTTTAAATTTAAATACCCCAACCCCCATAAACTTCAATATTTTATTAACTGTAACGGCGCAAAACTATTTATATTTGTTAGTTAATGACGTATCACTTATTATTTTGATGTTTTACAATATTTTTTTAAATCAGATTTTGTATTAATACCCTAATATTTCATTTACCAGAAAACAATTATTTTAACGTATGCAGGTAAGTAAAGAATTGCCATAAAAACGCAAGCTTAATTTAAGCAAAACGCTTGCGTTTGTCTTTTTAATAATACTCACCCGATGAAAATTTTTGATCAGTTTCACAAAAGTCTTCGTTGATTTTCTTCCTATTCAGCAAATTCCGCTTGCTGGGGTCTAGGAGCGATGTTTGTCCGTGCATCGTGACATAAGAATCTTTGGCTTTTCTTTCCATACCGGAGGGTGGAATGTTCAATTCGTACGTCAGGTCCCCTTTTATGTTCATTTGGTTTTTGAGATTGACGGACCTAAAAATATAAAATGGTAAAGCAATTAGCAATAATACCACGGCTTCTGCTCATAGAAATTGCACTTGCAGTTCCTAACAGAAAAACTCTTGATGCCGCACGTATGCATGCATATACAACCAAACTGGACAGGCCCTAAACTTCCCAGTTTGTTCGTTTTTCATCCTTAGGGTCTTGACTTCCTAAAGACTATTTAAAAAATTTGACGGTATCTTTATTATTTTGAGAGCGAGAAGAATTTACCCCCAGCATCGCAGCTAGGAAATCCAATCCCGCAAACACAGGATCCCGCAAATACGGGATCCCTCTAAGTTTCTGCGGGATCAACATTGCGGGATTTTCCGTGCGGGATCTGCGGGATTCAATATTAAAATTCCGTAACGTGAACCATCGACACTAAATTCCGAAGAGGAATTGAATCGTACTGCCTGGGTATCAAAATCAAAGGCTTCCCCTATGACTGTACGAGCACGAGTAACACTTAACCAGTTACTAAAACATGAAATGATCCTTGTTGAATGCGGAGGAAATAAAGGTATATACTTGGAAGCTGTTTACAACTGTGTAAAGTCTATTCCGCCGACAAGTGTCGAGGCTGAGCGTGCGTTTTCAGCTGCAGGATATATTTGCAATAAACTAAGATCAAACTTGAAAAGATGATACCTTGGATATGTTATCTTTTCTCCGAAAATACTTCCAAAATCAATGCGACTAGGTAAAGTTGACAATTGACCTTTAAACTAAGTTTATCACAAACTAAACTAAGTTTAAGTAAACCACTAACTAATGTATTTTGTATTTTCGTATATGAAATAAAAACTTTTTGCAACTACCATAGTTTGTTTATGACTTTTTCATAGCAATTAGCATTTTTAATAGGTTTATTACAAAAAGTTATATATATTGTTAACAATCTATCGATGATTTTATCCCGCAGGTTTGCGGAATTGAAGTATTGGTGCTGGATTGAATTCCCTAATCGCAGCCATTTTTCGCAAAATTCCACTTAAATACAAAATACAACAATTACATTTGCTTTTGTCAAAGTGGTAACAAAAATAGTAGGGAGAATAGGTCGATTTACTGGCCTCCCTTCGTTCGGGTACATTGTTATACTGAATCTGATTTAACCGATCGGATAAAACTTAATCCGACAAAAAATTGCGATCTACACGTTTCAGATTGAGAAAAGGAAAGGGACTGGATTGAACGCCATAGGTCAATCCTGTTTTTCAAGCGATTTGAATTAGGTCAGTCGGATCGGAGGTTAAATTTGTGCGATATTCACGGTTTGGAAAGGTTTGAAAATGACAGTTAAGTAAAACAGCTGATAGTGTAGAAACGAAATAGTGGGAAATAAAATAAACTTAAATATTTTTGCTAAAATATTGTAATAGTGTTTCGTGAGTGGTTTTCGATATTATTTTCTCTTATTTTCTGAAATTAAATAAAATTTATTTTAAAAATATCAAAAGTAAGGTTAGGAGTTTATTTTTATTTGTTTGCTCTCTTTGTCATTGTATACACCTTTCTTTGTCAAATTTAAAGAATTTAGAACCGGATTATCTGCATCCAATAAATTCTAGGAGGAAGGAGCACAGTATTAGGTTCAATGCGCTCCGTCCAATCGGACTCGATTTTTACGATGTACCCTTAGTTGATCTCTGACGTCACAGAAAATAAGGAATCTTGCGCAACGCTATACATGTTTACAGGCGTGGTAGATGTTGCGCAAGATTCCAGTTTGTCTGTGACGTCAGGGAGATAAAGATAATAAGCTCCTCCAGGGGAGGGAGGCTAGTGAATCAGCATATTCTCCCTACTAATATTATTTGCATTTTCTTATTTATAGTAAAATATATCTAATCCGTTTTCAGTTTACACTTGGACAGAGATAGGACTGCCCGAAACGTTGTGTGAATAGGTATAAATGAAGACAAAGTCCGAAATTCCTTTAGTATTAAAATATATCTTGTTCAATAAATAGTAACTGGGGCAGTAATAAAATGGACTTCATGATAAGAACACTTTTTAAAACCTTTTTAGGGGGGTTCCTTTCGACAAGTCTACCACGAATATTTATACCGCCATTTATGAAAGCGGCGCTTTAACCCAGCCTGTCAACGTCAAATGTTTCGGATGTCGGACTGGGCGATCGCGTCACTTTTTTGTCGGACAAGTTTACCACAATGTTCAACATGAAGTTTTTAAATATTTTTGCCCAAAATGGTAAGGGTTACTGTCATGAATTCAGAAGGCTCAAACACATGTTTGGGGTATCGGACTAAGCGGGTTTCGTGACTGTAACCCTTAATATCTTTCGCACAATGTTCGAAAATCGCATGGAAAATATTGTGGTAAACTTGTCCGACAGCAAGCGAAACGTGTTTGCCCAGTCGGATATTAGAAACATGTGACATTGACAGGCTGGCTTAATGCGCCGCTTTCGGATAGTGGCACATGTATGAATATTCGTGGTAGACTCCGTCAAAGGAGCCCCACAAGTTAACTAGAGACTTACCATAAAAAATATATTTTTGAAATATTATCATACTAAAAATAAATTATTAAATAGATCCACAATACGTGCCCTAAGAAACTTATGTATGTTATTTTGTTGTGTAAAAGTATAAATTTAGATTTAGAGATATAAAGTAAAGATAGAGGCAAAATGAACGCACCTACCCTTGCCAAGATCTCGTTGTTGCATTGCTCGACCACGGAGTCAGATTGTTTTTGTCGGTTTGATCACTGGTGTCTGATTGAGGTGAGACATGATGCATTCTTTTATGACCGTCATAGCAACCGGAATCACGTGAAAAGTGACGTCGTCCGAATGAAGTGCGGTGTTGCCGCTGATCGTCGTTTTCGCTGCTTGAACCGGCAATATCACCTTCACTTCCAGCTGAAAAGAACATATGTACATTATAATAATTAGATATATTATACTTTCTTTTTAAAGCTCCGTTCTGCAAACACGTGCGTTAAAAGCTACATAGCTGCTGTATTTCGTAATCCGGAAGTTTCCTCTCAAAAAAAATTCTTAGAATCACAAATAGCGACGTCGACCCAAGGATAGTTTTTATTTATAAGGTTGCGACATATCCTCAACTTTTAGGCAGTTCGAGGTCGGGGACGCAAGGAAGGGCACTCCACGGAGAAAAGTTGGCAAGACTGGGTAAAATCAAAGCTGATATTCAATCCAGTGGCGTCTAGAATTTGCGCATTTCACTTTGCATTTTTTGGAAGTGATATTTGTTAAAAGATGTAATTCCAAATGTTTTTATTTAAAGTAAAAGAATTTACAACTTAATAATAATTATAAACTGTTGTGTAAACGGTTGTTCTACTAATACAATAAACTGTATATCTGTGGCACTGAACAACGTGGCCGAAAAATGGGAGATGTGACGTCATAACACGACAAAGCAATATGGCCGAATGTCGCGACCTTATATAGACCGACTTTGACGTCGACCTAAGAAGGTGCAAGCTAGGGAAAACAAAACATTTTTTCGAAAAAATGGAAGCTTTTATACGGATTAGAGCTGGGCCAAGTCAAACAAATTAAGGTGCCGAATTGACCTGGCATCAAAGCTAATATACGAGGGTTGAAACATATTCTATAATATTCTATACCTAACATATATTGTTTGCGAACAGTTCCTCATGGTCTAAAACCCAAAATAATTCAGTAGCATTGAAGGTTTCTGAAAAAATCGAATTTTGCTTAAGAGAAAAGTCCCATTATTTTTGACAATATCGAAAAGTTGCATAAAAAAAGCTGTTTATGAAAACAAATGTCAAATATGCAAATTTGTGTATCCATAAGAAGAAACTTTTATTTTTCGGCGATAAAATTAAAATTGCGCCGTTTTAACTGAGATTTCCAATATTGGATGCTCATTTGATTCTAAGAACCTTTTATTAAACATCTTCCTTAATTATTAAAAACAAATGCAGTTTTTTCTTGCTCTTTTTTTTGGTTTCTTTTTTTTTTTTGTAGTTTTTGTAATCCCTAGTACAAGACAAAACATATTTCTTACCGTAAATCTTGTTTTCTAACAAGCAAACCATTTTGCCATACACGACTTTCTTAAAGATTAAAATGTTTGGTCCATTTGTGCTATTCTCAAGCAACAAGCTGATGTCTTATTGACGTCTCATTATTAGTCATTTTGGTCATATTTGGTCAGCAAAGACAGTCATAAGATGACGATAAAATGACGTTAAATTGACCCCCTAAGTCAGAGACAAAAAGATGTACCGTTAATGACATCATAATGACTTTTAAGATGACAAAAAATTGACGCAAATACTGTTTTTTAAAGCTAAAATGATGCGATATTTTATTTGAAAATTGAAATAGGAAGAACTTCCTTACTGCTTGAAATTTCCTTGCACTGCAAGGTCGCATCTCTCGAGACACTGTCCAACCTGGAAAAGCAAATTTGTACACTAGCCGAAGATATTTCTTTAAAATTTGTGAGATCACCAACCGCAGACCGGTCTCGAACTATTTTAGTCTCATCGGTACGGTGTAGGCAATAAAAAGCGAAGATGATGAATAAACGTAGTAGTTTATTGTCCATTGCGCCATCTATCGGTAGAGTTTTTTCCTATTTCAATTTTGTAAAATTATTAGTTTTATTTTCTGTCATATGATATTTCGGTTGGATTTTGACACGAATCATATAATGTCACAAAATTTTTCTGGTGGGTTTCCTAAACATGACGTCATTAGATCTTTTATGAGCTGAGTATGACGACGAATAGACGTCACTTCAACGACGTCATTAAAATGACGTTAAAATGACGTCATAATTTTGGTCTGATGACGTCCTATGACCAAAAATGACCTAAAAATGACGTCATATAGATGTCAGCTTGCTGCTTGGGTTGTAAAGTATATCCGTAGACATACTGTTTATAATTTGTAAAGGTAAAAAAATGTTATCAAGGTTTTTATTTATTGTATAACAATAGTATATTACATTACAAAGTTGTTGGAAAATGACTAATTTCACACGAGTGTGGAATATTGTTACAAGAGGGCGTTAGCCGAGTGCGACAAACCCCACGAGTGTAACAAAATTAATTTCCATGTTGATATATTTTTCACAGGCTTTTTGGACCTGTTTAACAAACTTGATAAAGTTGAACATTTAATGAAGAAAAAACATAACGGTTGAAGCTGTGCGGGTTCATGCGTTTGTTGTTTGTTTGTCTTGTCAAAAGTGCTTTGACAAACTTTCATGTTTGGTTAAAGAACTCATTTAGAAAATATTATGGCTTTTTCAATGCAATCTAGTTAACAGCCTGACAACCAGTTTGTTTTGTCTTGTGACAAGCATTAATGTTATTATGCTTTGTTCAATTGCTTTGTAAAAGAACACTTTGTTTTATATGTTAAGTGTTAAAGTTTTTCTGTGAGGCTTGTTGTTGTTTCTTTTTCTATTCCTTTTTGATGATTGTGGGAAAATGACGCCCATGAAGGCGATTGATTTCCAGTTAATTGCAATCCTAAACTTGGATCCAGTTTAAATATAACGTAAACTTTGTTTCCAACTTTTTAATTTTGAAAAAAATAATTTTATTTTGTTAGTTTGTTGTGGTAGCTTTGTTTGCGATAAAGTTTAGAAACCTCTATGTGGTTTTACGTTGCAATTTCCATTAATCACGTCAGTGGTTGATTTCTTAACAGAAATTGAGTCCTCAGCCATTTATTATAAACAGATGTGCTAGCAGATGTTTTTGAGATGTTCACAAATCAACCAGGTGTTCATTTCGTTGGGGTTATTTTACAGTTTAACTAGTCATTCTTTGAGAGTTCTATGATGTAAAGTAAAGCATATAATAAATTGCTGAGTTTGACACTTTGATTGTGAGAACAATATAGCCATATCAAACCTAACAAAAGAAAAAGCAACTTTGATATGTTTTTAAAATAAAGTTGACTCGTTCTTTATAACATTTTTTCTTCAGTTACATCTTTGAATTTTCTGAACAACAAGGATTACTGCAACTTGCAGTGATTTTTTGTTAACTTTATGTGATGGACAAAAGGATCTGAACTTTTTATTCCATGTTGATGATCTCAGTGGCTCAAAAAAAGTTTATCTTTGATTTAATGCAGAAATCTGTCTTGATGGAATTGGGTATTATTATTTTGGAAATGACACAGCTAACATGATCTTTTCCCAGGATCTTGTCAGTTGACCAAGTTTGTGAGATGGGAAATAAGACTAATGTTTAAACTTACTGTTGCTTCAGGTGAATTCATTTGTTTATTCAGTAAAATGGTTATTTTCATGACTTTTATTTTATTGACTCTGATTTTGACAAATTGGTGCTGAGGATTTGGTGCTGATCACGATCTGTGTGCTTTAACAAACGTTTGTTCTCAGTGTTCATCAATCAG
The DNA here is from genome assembly GCA_014170235.1 of Listronotus bonariensis. Classification (NCBI taxonomy): domain Eukaryota; kingdom Metazoa; phylum Arthropoda; class Insecta; order Coleoptera; family Curculionidae; genus Listronotus; species Listronotus bonariensis. Next base: position 7,450 of record JACEGR010003123.1, on the reverse strand, counting down.
ACTGAGTGACTAATCTGTTTTTCCTGTTAGTCTCATACGATTCAAGGTTCCAAAAACAGGTGTTTAATATATTCAGTTTATTTTTAAAGCACATTTTTGCCCTTTGAAACAATATTTCAGGTTGATAGATCTCCAAAGAAGTATAACTTCATACGATTTATTCTACATTTATTAACAAATGTAAAACAGAGTTTAAAAGTTGAAAATCGACGTTGTGTGTACTTTTTAAGCTAAATCAAAATTGCATACAAAAGAACTTGTTATCATGCAAAAACAGTTGGGTTAATTTCAGAGTGTCGGTGATGTCTCAGGTAAACGACTCCTCCAAAGAGCTTGCTGCGTTGATCATTTGAAAAAATTGCTGTATCTTTAGCCTCGTTGATCAGGTGCATGCTGACTCTGAAAGAGAATTACAGAAAAAATCAGTTTGATGGTTTTGACAATAACAGAAGATACTTGTTTGATGGAAGATACTGAGAGCAAATTCTTGGTTGATAACATGTGGAAATGTAGAATTCTCTTAATATTGTTTGGCGGCTTTGTATATAGAACCTTTTAAAACAAAAATCTCATTTTTAGCATTTTTGGCACTTAGACCCTCTGAAGTTAAGGTCTTTAATTATAACAAAACAATTTTGTTTGTCCTCTTAAAATCGACAATTTTGCTCTTCATGTTTTTTAAAGTGCATATTTCTAGAATTATTAGCTAAATATCCATTAAAAACTTTAAAAATATTGGTTAAAAAAAAAAAATGCTGGAATCATTTCTAAGAATAAGCTTTTTGATCGATTTCTGTTAAAAACCTAATAAAACAAATTAATCTCCTAGGGGGACGGCAACCATCCCCAGGGTTTTGGCGCCCTTCTGATTCAATATAGATTTGATCCTTGGGCACTCTGGGCCATTCCCTACCTTCTGTTGAAATTTCAAGTCAATCCATGTAGGACCAAAGAATTGCAAGGCTTCGCCTTTTATTGAGCTTCATTTGCTAATACCATAAACTGATGCAACCTTGCAGTGCAAGAGAAATACTAGTAACAAGTAGTAAGAAGCTTTTAACTATGCTAATTATCCAAAAGATATGTAGGTTTTAATAGGTTGGAGTGTTACCTTTAATTTTAATGCGTCCTTATCAAACGGACTTGGTACCTGATCTACTAAAACTCTAGCTCTTCCAACAATTTGCTCCGTAGGGCTGGGGTCGACGTGCTTCGGTCGATATCGAACTGTGGTTACTGCCAGCTCTCACTAAAGCTTGGGTACCTGGAAATAAATAACAATGTGGACTTTACTGCAAGACTCTTTGTTTGACCTCCGGACAGTGCGGACGCGTAGAGGACTACAAAGTCCTTCCCGGAGTGGCGGTTAGAGGTACCGTACGAACGTTTTTACCTTCGGGGATCAAGGAAAGATTCACGCTAAATTGACGGCATCTTTTCTGGATCTAAGCGCTGTGAGCGAAGATTCCTATAAGCTGATGGTATCCTGTTTGGTGGTGAACACGAGGTATTTCTCAAATGGCGGGAAATAGATGGGCGTGCCATGGGAACTGTCAGTAGTGAAAGTGAAGGTTATACGTAACACCAGTAGCAGGTCTTGGTTTGACAGCCGACAATTTATGCATTGCATCGATTGTAAAATTATTTTTGTTTTCTTTTTGGAATTTCTGGGAGCTATGAGCTCGATTATCCAGATTTTCCGCTGACGAAGCTCTGGAAAGCATAGTCCGGAAGGGGAGAGTGGTGGATTGACCTGAAGGGACCAAAACCAGGAAAAAAATATAAGAGACTTTACTGCCTTTCATATTAGCGAAAGACGAAAATACGGGCAACGGACCAACGCTATCAAAGTGTATGGAGTCAAATGAAACCTTTCATACGCAGAGGACGGTGAAAGTCGGCAAACTCAAATTCTTTGTATAATTTTTTATCTCTCTGTTCGTCAAAACCGGCTTAGTGTGTAAAGGCGCTTAGTCTTATAGAATTTTCAGCGAAATAAGCTACGTCGGCATAATAAAAGCTACTAATGAAAATAACTACTCATTCCCATATATATATAATATAAAAAGTGAATGGTTCTTGAGCCTTGATATAAATACATTAATAAAAGGTAAAGTTCTTTGGGCATATGGGTCATTAATGACAGTAATAAATAAATAAATAAATAAATAAATAAATAAATAATACTCTGTAAGGATTCGGCTACCATGGTTGGTTGTTTAAAAATTACGAAGTCTCCAAAAGAAAATGGAATACCCCGGGCCCGACAAAGACGGCGACACGTGTTTCGTCTTCTTGTTAAGACTTGTCATAGCCGCTTCAGGTCGTAGGTCAGGTCGAATTCTTACAGGGTATTATTTATTTATTTATTTTTTACTGTCATTAATGAGCCATGAGCCATATGGCCAGAGAACTTTACCTTTCTTATTAATATATATATATATATATATATATATATATATATATATAATATATATATATATGTATATATCGATTAAACTGGCAATCTAAAATTATGTTTATTTCTAGTATTAAATGTATGTATGTCACCATTTACAATAAACGAAGATTTATTTTTAAAAACAATTAAGCAAAGTTCATAGATAAGAACAGAAGCCAACGTAAGAATATTGAAATCTACGAATAGCCCTCTGCATGAATGAAAGCGATTTACTCCGGCAAGGCAACGCACGATCCTTTTCTGCTGAGTGAATACCTGAGAGGCAGCCGGACATGCTCCCCAGAAACAAATCCCATAGTTTAAGCGAACATTTATTTTTAAGTCATTTATATTTTGTCTTGTATGAAAGCGCATATAGTTCGTTTTTGAAATATTCACGAATAAAGAATTTTCACTAAACCATGAAAGAAGGCCACTCAAATTCCTCCCGCAGTTCGACTGCAATATCTCATTAGTCTTCCTGCTAAAAACAATGGACGCATCATCGGCATAAAGTTCTGAGACGCATTCCTTATCCAAGACCGAGGTTATTTCGTTTGTATATAAATGTAAAGGATTGGCCCCAATATGGACCCTTGTGGTACTCCTATATTTATATTTATTGTGCCTGAATTTGAGACCATTCTATTAGAGTCTATTACTTGATTAATCGACACAAACTGTTGTCTATTTTTTTAAAAAGTTGATTAGCACTACAATATGAATTAAACATTAACTTGAACAATGACGGTTCCGGAAAACAGATGGGAGTAGGTCGTTTCCTATTCGGATCTTAGACAATTCTGTTCAGGTACTTACTCGATCCTGATCCACTGGGTATACTCTCCACTGAACTGGCAGAGAAAGTCAAAGTTTGCTCGTGGTTTGTTCGTTGATCTTCGCCTTTAAGCCTGGAAATTTTTCGTTGCACATCTTCTCTAAGACCTCGTACTTTTCCTACTAAACTGGCGACTCCAGATGATCTTCCATCACTAGACTGGAAATAAAAAAAGGTAAAAGTAGAATTGATGTACATTGGTGGTCAAAAAAACTTACCACATGGACGGTAGCGATTTGTTGTTGACTACAATTACTAAATTCTTCCTGGTCTTCGTAGTCGGAACTCTGACTAGGCGACAACCCGTCTTCACTTCTTGGATAATTATGATTTCTCCTAAAAATATGACAATAAATAATATTGACGTTAAGAATAGTAACGTCAATATTGAATTTTAAATGTAAACCATTTTTTAAATACTCTGTATATCTTGTTTTGACATTATTATACATATTAACCTTTCTCTCAAATCAGTCTACTTAAAAATAACCGCATCAAAATTTGTTAAGTAATATCGAATTTTAAATGTAAACTATTTTATTAAACACTCTGTATATGTTTTTTTTTAAATATTATTATACATATACATTTTTTCTTCATTCACTTTATCTACTAAAAACCGCATCAAAATCCGTTGAGAATAGTAACGTCAATATTGAATTTTCAATCTAAACTATTTTGTTTAAAGACTCTGTATATGCTCTTTTTGACATTATTATACAATAAACCTTCCTATTAAATTACTTTCCCTTTAAAAAACGCATCAGAATCTCGTTGACAATAGTAACGTCAGTATCGAATTTTAAATGTTAACTATGTTTTGAAACACTCTGTACATGTTTTTTTGGCATGGTTATACATATAAACCTTTCTCTTAAATCAGTCTACCTATTAGAAAAAACCGCATCAAATTCCGTTCAGTAATATCAAATTTCAAATGTAAACTACTTCTTTAAACACTCTGTATATGTTTTTTTAGATATTATTATACATATAAACCTTCCTGTTGAATCACTCTATCTATTAAAAAAAGCATTAAAATTCATTGAGAATAGTAACGTCAATATCGAATTTTAGTTATAGTTTATCCAAGATAGCCGACCCGTGGCCACTTCGTTGGGCGTTAATGTCTGAACTTTTGTTTAATCATAGTAAAGTATAGCCTATAACACTACTGAATAGTGTAGCTTTCTGATTGTGGAAGAATTTTTATGATAGGTTCAGTACTTCCGAAGATTAGCGGCTACAAACAAAGAAACCCACAAACTCACAAACAAAGTTACAAACTTTACCTCTTTATATATTGGTATAGATTGCAAAAAATGGATTATAAAGGAATAAAGATTAAATCGATTTTTAACTCTTATGATTGATATCTCGAAAACGAAACGATTTCGAATTTTTTTAGATTCGTGATCAGCGTCCCAGAAAACCTCTGTACCTATACCAGACAATTGCCTAAATAACTCCCTTTGAGGAGTTAAAACTTACCTAAAATGTCTGCTTTTGCTGCTATCCAATGGCGTATAATACTGAGGCGATATCATACTTGTCATTTCAAGCAATTCTGATCGACTTGTATCCATCGAAAGTGTTGACAGGCGAGAACTGACACTTTGCACATCGGAACTCGCATAGTCGCCACTTTCTCTTTCTTTGGAAGATCTGTTTGAAAAAATATTATAAATTAAAACACAAATTTAATTTTTTAATCCTATTTTACAGGCTGATCAATTTATTGAATCGCCCTGTATACCGGGTGATGCATCGCCGGGCGGGACATAGGAAATCCCATGTAATTTTTAATGGGGTCAATTATTGGCTGCCCTAATTATTTTAGAGAAAAATTCTGTCGAAGTTTATTGAAGAGCATGCAATTCTACGTATATGGTAAAAACTTTAAATTTTTCGTTTAACCCGTTTGCTAGTTAGATGCTAATATATTTTTGAAAATTGTTACATTATTATCGCCTCATATTTATGAACAACAATAAAAATACCAGGTTGACCTGAAATTACGTTGTCATTTTGAAATTTAGTGATTTATTATTATCAAAAAATCGTACAGTGAAAAGATTAAAGTTGTATTTATACAAACGAATTAAGTTAATTTAAACTAAACTAGAGTAACAAATTTCAAGAACTTATGACATTTATAATATTTACATGCTTCAATAAATTATTAATATTATTACAATAATTAATATGTTGGAAATAAATTTAAGATTTAAGAAAATTTTGAAATATTCCACCATTGACTGCTAGACAATAACTCAGACGTTCATAAAATTGTCTTCTTACATTGGCTAACTGGTAAATTGAAATTTTATTGCATTCTGCAGAAATAGCATTTTTTAACTCATCTAGATTAGAGTAATTTTTATCCTTGTATATCAGGCTTTTAAAATGGGCCCAGAGGAAGAAGTCATTTGGCGAAATATCAGGAGACCTGGCTGGCCAATTTATGGTGTGATGTAGGCCAATAACACTTCCATTAAAAGCATTGTGTAAATATTCCCGAACAGCCAGGGTATTATGTGCCGGGCAGCCATCCATTTGGTACCAAATTTCCTGATTTTCCCTGGATACATCATTTAAAGCGGGTAAAATTAGTTCTTCAAGTAGGTCCAAACAAAATTCTGCATTTAAATTTTGATTAAGAAAAATGGTCCAATAATATGTTGTCCGAAAATCCCCGCCCAAACATTTACTTTCTGTGGATATTGCGTCCTCGTTTCGACAAATCTGTGTTGGTTTTTTGCTCCAGTATCGGTAATTTTGATGACTGGGTTCATTGTTTAACGTAAATGTGCACTCATCAGTAAAACAAATGTTTCTTAAAAATTCCCTGTCCATGTTTGCCATTTTCATCATATCAAAACAAAATTCCTGCGTCGTATTTCATCCCCATCCTTTAGCTCTTGATGTCTTTCATATTTATATGAAATGTATTTATGCCTTTTCAAAATCTGGAGCACTGTTGATTGATCTTTTCCTATAATATCCTGAAGTTTCCTTGTACTCACCTTCCCTTCATTTTCTTCCACGTGCAATAAAATTTCAGGTCTCTATCATCTCTTACATTTTCTTCTCTTTGATACTCCCTAGCTTCACATATGCAGTAATCTGTCACTGTGCTTTTGGTCTCAAATTTTTTGATAGTTCTATCGACTGTTGATTTTCCGGGTATCGGTCTATTCGGATACTGAGCAGCGAACATGTTTGACACCCCAAACAGCAAAAACCTTCCATTGAGTAATCCCCCATATAAGTAAAGCATGCGTCGCCACTATTTCTTGACCTTGCTGCAGAGCTGGGATACACTACCAACCAATGGTTAAGCTGTGGAGTGGACATAAAGCGTCGCATGAGACCCGTGCTTTACTTATAATGGGGGATTGCCCAGTGGAAAATTTTGCTGTTTGGGACCTTTTGGTAACTATTTCCTTGATAGTACCATTTAATCATCAATACTTTTTCTTCAGTAGTATAACTCATGATTAATCTTTTCGCTCTACGATTTTTTGATAATAATAAAGCACTAAATTTTAAAATGACAACGTTATGTCACGCTAACTGGAATTTTTATTGTTGTTCATAAATATGAGGCGATAATAATGTAACAATTTTTAAAAATATATTACCATTTAACTAGCAAACGGGTTAACCGAAAAATCAAAAGTTTTTACCATGGACGTAGATTTGCATTCTCTTCAATAAACTTCAATAGAATTTTTCCCTGAAATAATTAGGGGAGCCAATAATTGACCCCATTAAAAATTACATGGGATTTCCTATGTCCCGCCCGGCGATGCATCACCCGGTATACGAGATATTATAGTGGTAAAATTATTAAATGTTATATATTTTCAAATACGTATTTTTAAAGCCCCCTGTAGTCCCTGGGCCAATAATGAAATTCACTTCATGATAATAACAATTTTAAAACCTTTTAGTGGGGTTTCTTTCGACGAGTCTAGCACGAATATTCATACGGCCATATATGGAAGCAGCGCGTTAATCCAGCCTGTCAATGTCAAATGTTTCGGGTGTGTCGGACCGGGCAAACGCGTCCCTTTTTTTTGTCGGACAAGTTTACCACAATGTTTTACATGCAATGCAATGTTTAGAAATTGGTATTGCGATGTTTCTAATAGTATAACAATATAAAT
>JACEGR010003122.1:0-111831 GCA_014170235.1 Listronotus bonariensis | reverse complement strand
AATAGGCGCGCTTGTGGCGGCATCGGTTGTATCGGCAAGCGTCGATCACCGGAGTTGCTATTGAAATGCGCGCTCATAATTTGGATGGCTATCCGGCGACAGCGTGTGTGAAATGATACGGAGCAGATCGGCACACCATAGCTCTTGCATGGTGGCATGTGAATTAGCTCAAGCATACAAGCCATCAAGATGCTGTGTGGATGAGATGTCGTGTGAGGTGAATAACTTGAAGGATGCAATTGTTTGACCGTTTATTACTGTAATACAAACTCTTTGTAATGAAAAAGTTATTTTCTAATTTTTAGTTTGGTTGCATATAAAAGCGTATTTCCTCTCCCTACAGAAAATCTATAAAGGAATTTATTTATCCTGGCGATCCTAATCAGGATAACGGGATACTGTTTGCAGATTATTGCATTGTCATGGGTCCTTGATACGTGTGCAAAGTTTCAAAGAAATCGAATCGCTGGAAGTTGGTGAAAATTAAGCTTAAAGATTCCGTTACATACATACATACAACCCAAGCTAATAAAAGCGTGTTAAAAAGCGTCGATCTGGAGTACTTTGTTTTCATGGTAACGATCAAAAAGGTATTTTTCTTACAAAAAATTAGGTAAACATTTTGTAATTCTACAATAATATAATGTAGAAATGCATCCGTCTTGGAAAAAAGGTAAAGACATTTAGATTTTCAGGTTGGAAAACTTTTATAGAAATTTAAACCAATAATGCCCATATGCACGTTATTATTTTAAAGATAGAAATCTTAGGTTTTAAATTAGGGAGAATAGTAACATCGCTAGAATTAACCAAAACGCTACTAACATATTCTCAATACCTAACATTTAAGATTTACAGGGTGGCTAATCAGTCACAATAATATTTAATATTATATGTATCTTAATTTAATTCTATATTTTTAAAATATTTTGAAATAGAAGGTTAATAAAATTATTTAATAAACAACTGAATACCTAATTAGCAAAAAGGAAAAAATATATTAATTTATTTAAATATAGTTTTTGAACAGTTTCTAGGGGACTTCATGATAATAACCCTTTTAAAACCTATTTAGGGAGTTCCTTTTGACGAGTTTACCACGAACATTCATACCGCCATATATGGAAGCGGCGCTTTAACACAGCCTGTCAATTTTGACATGTTGCGGGTGTCGGACTGGGCGAACGCGTCACTTTTTTTGTCGGACAAGTTTACCACAGTATTTTACATGTCATTTTTAAACATAGTGCCAAAACAAAGTCGGTCTATATAGGGTCGCGACATTCGGCTATATTGCTTTTGACGTGTTATGACGTCACGTCTCCCATTTTTCGGCCATGTTGTTCAGTGCCGGAGATATACAGTTTATTGTATTAGTAGAACAACCGTTTACACGACAGTTTTTAATTGTTATTAAGTTGTAAATTCTTTTACTCTAAATAAAAAAACATTTGGAATTACATCTTTCAACAAATATCACTTCTAAAACAATGCAAAATGAAATGCGCAAATTCTAGACGCCACTGGATTGATCATCAGCTTTGATTTTACCCAGTCTTGCCAACTTTTCTCCGAGAAGTGCCCTTCCTTGCGTCCCCGACCTCGAACCGCCTAAAAGTTGAGGATGTGTCGCAACCTTATAAATATAAACTAACTTTGGTGCCAAAAGTGGTAAGTGTTACAGTCACGAAACCAAGGGCGCCCAAATTGACTTGTTCGACAAATAAAGTGACGCGCTTCACCCAGTCCGACACCCGCAAATATGTGAAAATTGACAGGCTGGGTTCAAAGCGCCGCTTACCATATATGAAGGTATGAATATTCGTGGTAGACTCGTCAAATGGAGCCCCTCCAAATAGATTTTTAAAAAGGGTTCTTATTTATAAAGTCCATTTCACTGCTTAAACCTAAAGGCTACCCTGTGTCTTCCTACTTCTTCTATGCTTCTTTTTCGTTTCTTAGCCAGGCATTACCTAATTTCATTTTGTGTTTCTTACATGTCACCTTTGTTATTTTCAGAGCATTAGAACCCGGTCAACAAGTTAAACAACATGGCAATTCACCTTTACCTTCAGTAGTGGGGTAAGTTTGAACGTGAAGAAAACATCTTCAAAAGCTTGGGTTGGAACGGAGGTGTTACTGGAAATTTATGAGTTATCAGTATTTTTAGAAATATGCGTAACCTTCAAATAATTTTGTTAAGAATTGTTTTGAAAATCTGAATTCTAATAATAATTTAATTTTCAACGCTATATGCGGGGCAACAGTGACGTCATCGAGAGTGTTGCTCTAAATTTAAATGCGTTTTGCAAAAACAATACCAATTTGTTCCGAAAACACTAAAGAAGAACTAAAGAAGAAACGTATTTAAACCTAAAAGATAATCTTTCAATGGGGTTGTTTTGGAACCAATTAGGAAGTAAAATTTTACTTGAGAATAAATATATTTAAAAGGAAAAATAATAATAAAATGTAATATATCAAAATGGAAGGGATTTTTGCAAAAACAACCATTTTCTAATATGTAACCAATATCAAGTTTTCTTTCCTAATTTACAAAAAATAAATGAATAGTTTAAAAAAACTAAAAAATACGCTTTTTATATGCAACTGAACTAAAAATTAGAAAATAATTTTTCATTACAAAGAGTTTGTCAGTCACTTCAGAGTAAAAAGCGTGGGTGCTTAATATATTAAATGTTATAATTATTCTATTTGCAAATATCTATAAGGGAAAAGTTATGAAAAAATAGTAAAATGCACCCCACGCTTTTTACTCTGAAGTGACTGACAAACTCTTTGTAATGAAAAATTATTTTCTAATTTTTAGTTCGGTTGCATATAAAAGCGTGTTTTTTAGTTTTTTAAACTATTATTTATTTTTCATTTTTAGTTCGATATATCAATTAGTTTTTAAAATAAATGCTCCAGTTTATTCACTAAAAATTTCTTCGCCATGCATTCTTGATTTAAAGCTAAAGTGGCCACATAATTTTCACCTTTAGAACTCTCGTATTTCTATGTATTTTTACACCTTTTATTATAAAATTGAAAAAGTCAATTAAAAAACGCAGCAAGTTATGCATCAACTGTCTCCTGCGCATTCGCCATAATTAAAAACGATTATTAAGGAATTTATTTATCCTGGCGATGGCGGTCCTAAAATCAGGATAACGGGATACTGTTTTTAAATTATTGCATTGTCATCGGTCCTTGATGCGTGTGCTAAGTTTCAAAGAAATTGAAAACTAACCAGTTCACAGTATCCTCCTCCTTCTTTTTTTTTTTGCACACAATTCTTGATTTTTCATTTTTTAGTTCGATATATCAATTAGTTTTCTGCGGTCATGTAATATTGAAATGTTTCATGAACTATTTCGTAATCTTAATCATTTCATTTTAAAAGCTTCACTGTTGCATGGGGTTTCAGAACGCAACTACTCCGGAACAAGTTTCAGGTTGGTCTGCAGGTAACGGGGTTTGTACCCGTTTAACGGGGGTTCTTGTTAACCCCATGGTCTTCCCTGTCGTTTGCCGAGGGGTTGCGTCCTATGGGGTGGACGCACGCTTGTTTAACTAAGGTGTTGCAACCTTATCCCGGTCTCCAACCCGTCGGCAAATGTTGTCAAGTTCGATTAGTCAATTGTCCAATCTGGCGCCTCCGCCAGAACGTACGATTTTTTCCACTTTTCCGGTTTTCCTGGAAAATGCTGGAACTTAACGGGATACTGTTTTTAAATTATTGCATTGTCATCGGTCCTTGATATGGTGCAAAGTTTCAAAGAAATTAAATAGCTGGAAGTTGGTCAAAATTAGGCTCAAAGATTCCGTTACATAGATAGATAGTTACAACCCAAGTTAATAAAAAAACGTGTTAAAAATAAAACTGCTTATAGAACCTTCAAATATTTCTGCTTTTGTGTGTTTTTTTTCAAAGGTTCCAAATCATTAAATAATGCTCATAAATATGAAATTTTTGAAACACTTCTTGTTTAATGAAAAATTTGGTTTTCCGCGTGTATTTGTTTTCCTGGGTGGGTCTGTGAAAGGGCCATGTTGATATTTTGCTTTTAGCACTGTATTTATTTTTGGTTAACCAGCGCTTTAGAATGAAGCATGAGCATGACCCTGCGTTAGACATACAGATTGTCCGCGGATGGAGTTAACTAGAGGAGAAATGGACGAAACATTTCATTTTTTCAAAAAGTAATTTTTTTGCTCATAAAAAAAAAAAATGGGATTTACGAAGAGAAAATGTTGATTTTGTATACAGGGATCTGCTTAAACCTTAAACCTAAAAAACATTATTTTTCTTTAAGACTAAACTACTTGCATTTTTCATTATTTGGCAAAATGTCATTATTTTTAATAGAATCATGTTTGCAATCGATAAAAACTGGTGTTTACAGTTAAAAAAATTGTGTTTTGTAGGAAATTTGGAGAAAGCAGGTGTTTAAAAAGCAAATTATAAAAAAGTTTTTTATCCAACACTTACATATAATATCTACATCATTGATCAGATTTTGAGGATATAAAGTGTAGTTATAAGTCACTAGTGAGCTAAAGTACCCTTTAGCTCACTAGTGAATTATAGACAATACAAAATTTTGTTGCTGGTGTTGACAAAGACAAGTAACAAATAATGGATGACGTTTTCAAATTATTTTCGATATTAAAAACGATTTATACGAAAGTGTTGGATAAAATTTTGTATTAGACACGTGAGTTATTACATATAAGTTACTTAAGAAATATCGCTCTCGCCCCTTCGGGCTCGAGAGTTAACCTTTTCTTGCGTGACTTATATGTAATATAACTCACTTATCTAATAAATAACTATTAGGTCATTTTATTAAACAAATTTAAAATAACTAATTTTTAATAACTTCAAAATCAGTGTCATGAATCTTTTGATACCCCTGTAACTTTAATAAAGTTATTTAAAATATTATTCTAGATACATTTTTTAAATGATATTTTGCTAAAAAATAAAAAATATAGGTAGTTTAGAAAAATTATAGTTTTGGTAAATTCCATTTTTTTTTACATGCGCAAATTTTTATGAAGAACGACTTTTTTCGAAAAATGCAATTTTTGGTCCATTTGTCCTCTTGTTAACCCCATCTGTGGACAGTCTGTAGGTATAAAGCTTGGATTTACCTTGTTTAGTGCCGTTTTAGACGAGAATAATTTGCGTAATCTGCATATCTCCTGGATTAGAAGGCTATTTTAGAATACTTTTTCTTTCTGAAATGTGGCTCGTAACTAGGAAACCCATTGCTTTTATACAATAAAAATAATAATGCCTTTTGTCTTATTTATAATTTGATTTGTTAGTCAAATCATGTAACATATTTTTTTTATAGAATAATTTAAAAAAACAATAGGAATCAAAACTGACTAAAGAAATACGACAGAAAATTAACATCCTATAAAGGTGGTAGACAATGTTAGGTTTTCAATAATACTAATTTTTAGACTTCCGATGTCTTTTATTTTGACTGATACACGGCGTTTCGGATGTCCGGCCATTCCTGATCTCCAGGTTTCACCTCTTTCCATAATCGACATAAAAAAAAAAACATACGAAACGAGGTGAAACGTCGAGATCGGGAGTGGTCGAGCATACTTGATTAAAACATCATCACATACAGTGGTCAAAGGCCAAAATTATTCACAAAGAAAAACACTGGAATAAAAAGGAAATTTAAAGAAGCTGTTGTGATTTTAAACGATAAGAACCTATTTAGTAAACCTAGTATTGACATACCAAATATCAGGCAGCTGTTGCTGAACCGTGAAAAATGGGCTCCCTGTTCTATGGGGCCCCCAAAGGGGTATCATTATAGAGAAAAAAATTTTTTGTTAGTTGTCGTGGTTTACTTGTAAAAAGTGGGGCTGAGAACACAGAAAGTATATAATATAGCGAAAAAGGCCTCGGTTTGGCGGGGAGGACCTTTTTTTGGTTTTTGTTGTCAAGTTTTTTGTTACGAGGAAAAAGTATAAAATGGAGAGGGGAGCCGACTTAAAGAAAAAACATCAGTACATTATCATGACCCAATTTTTCTTCTATCAAAAAAATCCTCAAATGCTATAGGCTCTTACTTGACTTGCCGCAGCGGGCCCCAACACCTCTAGCTACGCCACTGCGTAGCAGTAGTTTTAGTTATCACTTGAAAACGGCTGGAGATAGATACCATCCGAAACGTCATGTATCAGTTAAAATAAAAGACAATGGAAGTCCAAGTCAGTAGTATTACTGATTAACATTCTAATTACATTATGCATAAGAAGAGCTCCCATTTTTTGATAAAACACACTTTTTAAGAGTACCTCACGATTTTTACAGTGTTTTTTTTTATAATGTTAGAAAAGTTTTTTAATTGAAATATATAAATTTCTTTTTATAAATTGTAAGATACTCCTTAAAATTGCATTTTTTACTGGAGCTCCTCATTTATCATATGTAAGAAAATACCCCAAAAAAGGTTAAAGCTAGTTCATACAGACGCGAAAAGCGAATTGCGAAAGCGAATATTTGGCCAAAAATTCGCGTTTTTTTGTCATGTTCATACAGCTGCGAAATTCGCCGAAATTCTAGGCAACAACATAACCTACAAATTTCTATATTGTTTTTATTTCAGTGGTGAAGCTACGCTTGGGTATTTTTGAGATTTTATTTGTTTTTCCTTTTAATAATATAACATTTTTCTGGTGTGATGAATAAAGAAAATAGCACATTTATTTGGCAACTAAGACGTAGAAACGCTGCAAATTTGTTAAAAATGAAAAGGGCTAAATAAGCTAATATAAATTTAAATCAAAAAACACAAAATATTTAAGAAAATTAACACAAAAATAACGTTTCAAACAGCTAATAGAATGACATAAAAATAACAATAACAAAATTGTTTTTGAAATGACATATGAGAAATAACCTCTTGTTTCTACGCATGTACGCACGCGAATATTCGCCAGAAATTAAAATGATCTCAAGTTTCCCACCCACTAGATTTTAAATTTTGCGAATTCGCAACATCTTTAAACTATCTTTATTTTGAATAACCCGCCTTTAATTTTATGTGAAATTGACCAATGAGAATGAAATTTGTGTTTCGCAATTCGCTTTTCGCGTCTGTATGAACTAGCTTTTTGTCACAAAGGAACAAGGGTGTTTTTTTATCTAACAGCTTGTCTTTTACACAAATCTACACAATTATCTGTATATTTAGGTACCCAGCAAAACAATACCAAAACTCCCCTATTTTTTTAAATCCTTTTCAAAAATTAAAAAATAAATAAAAAGAGGATAAACAAGGATTATTATACGTTTTGTTTTCTTATGGGACCATCTAAAAAAGCTACAAGCAGAAAAGTATATGGGTATGGTAAGTGAAGTAATAGGCTGCTTTAAACCCTGCAGCCACTGCACTCTGCACTTGCATACACCAGGGATAAAGAAACAAACAAAGTGGAAAGTTCTGATCCTCTTCAGGTGGACTGTAAAGTAATGCATGAAAGTGGTACAGCGTGTTTTTAAATAAACGCAATGCGAGTTCAAGTTACGGATAGATTACACAGTATGTTTGGGTTTGGTCGTAGTATAGGACACAAGAAACATGTACACATTATTACTAATTTTACACTCTACACAGCTTTTGGAGGAAAGCAAATAATGTATATAAGTCTGGTTTGGTCTATAAACCTGTTTGGTTTTGGGTTTACCGCAAAAATCCTTCTTTTTCCTTAATTTCATAGTTTCCTTAATTTTCCAGGTTTTGTAGTTGCTGGGAACCCCAGATTACGTGTATACAAAGGCATTACAATAAATGCACAATGGGGTTTTACTGCATGTTTTGTCTGTTTATTGACACATATAAATAAACCCCTATAATGCCTTTATTTAAGCCCATTAAAGACAAAGCTGTTTTTAGGTCAAGAAGCTCCCTTTACCCCGACAACTCCAACGCAAGGAAGGACCTTATGACTATGTATGTAGGCCCTAAAAACAATCGCGTTTACCGAACTATAATATGTACTCTCTAAAGGGCGGTTGTCTAATATATCTTTATAATTGATTTGCAGGGTTGGTGGGGGCACACAAAACGAAGAACATGTGAAACCGAGGTCGCTACGCTTCACGTGGTCGATGAAGACCACTTCGAGCCGAGATCCAGCTGAAATTATGGCAGAAATTCGAAAGGTAAGTGTCAAAATAGTTCTCTGCCTGCGAACGTGGGATCGCACCTATCTTAAGCCACGTCCAGACTTGCAGCAATTCGCCGAACATACGTCCAAACTAACCAACCTATTTTCGCGCTCCTTTGACGCCAAAAAACCGACAAGCCCTGAATAACCGGAAAATCATTCGCCAAGCCCTTGATACGACGTGAATTTCGTCCACGTGCACGTCCGCGCTATGTGGCGGGGCGGGTGTGGAGCGGCACGGCGAATTGTTGCAAGTCTGGACGCTTTAGGCAAGGCGCGCATTGAAATAGTAAGCAAGTGACGTGGCAGTGAGGTGGTGAGTTAGTAGCAGGTAAAATCTATAAAGCCTTCAAAAATTAAATAATATTTTAGAGACTTGTGGTACCCAACTAACTCCACACACTCGTCAAAGACCATTCCACTGCATCTTTACTTTAATGAGCGCTTCTGTATTTATTTATACAGGTGAAGTAACAAGCGAGTGATGTGGCAAGGTGGTGAGCTAGTTGCAGTGGAAGTCTTTAAGTACTGCAAAAAAAAAATAGCAGAGTATATGGAACCGTTAATGTATGAATCAATAAAAATAAACTGATTTTTTTGCAGGTATTGGACGCGAACAACTGCGACTACGAACAACGCGAGCGTTTCTTGCTGCTCTGCGTGCACGGGGACCCTAATACGGACAGTTTAGTACAGTGGGAAATAGAAGTATGCAAATTGCCGAGATTGTCGTTAAACGGTGTCCGCTTTAAAAGGATCTCTGGTAAGAACTGGTTTGCTACTTTTATTCCGTAAAGACAAAAAACTTTTTTGCTAGTAACCAAGAAAAAAATGATTTGGTAATAGTTCGATATAGCGGTTTTCGCTATTATAAGAGATTTTCGAAAAATTCTTTTTCAGGGCGTTTCTATAGGTCGATTATGAAACAAATCTGTGTGCGCGTTTACCAAAATTCATTTCTATAATTTATTATTAATAAAAACATTAATACGGGACGGTGTAATGTACAGGGGTGCTGGGTGGGGACAAAACAGTATAAATCCAACGTCAAACACAAGAAAACATTAATACACTGCACTCGGGGCACATGAAAAATGTAAATTAATTTTGAAAAGTATTAAATTTTTCGAAAAACTATCCCACACATGAGATATCTCGTCCGCCATTAATTAAAGAGGGAAAATTCATTTTGGTCAGCTGATAACATGAAGTTCGTCATTATAAAAATGATAGTCTTGATAGAAGCAGCGTTGCCAAACTTCTTATAAAGAATTAACACCAAGCCTATTTTGGGGATTATCCACCATTTCCATGAGAAACAATGGTATTTTTTGTAGAAATGCCTCCTTCTTTATGTTTAGGTATTTTCCTTTTTTCTCTACAAATTATAATAGGAAGAAGGAATAACTTAATTTTTCATATGAATTTTGTCCTGTATCTTCCTTTTTTTAAGCTATTGACACTTTCTCACTTTATTTGGCAACATCGCAAGACATTTGCAAATCTCTTCTTTTTATGCAGTGACAGCCATGGCGGGATTGTTGTACTATTATTTATTTTTAATTTTTTTAAACAATTTTTTGGACATTTTTGTAAACAGAAAGTGAGGTGTGTACTGTGAAATACTGGTTTTGGGCGTTTAATGTAGGATTTATACTGTTTCGTCCCCATCCAGCACCCCTGTTCACTCCACCGTCCCGTAAATATGTTTTTATTAATAATAAATTTTAGAAATGGATTTTGGAAAACGCGCACACAGGTTTGTATCATAATCGAAATATAAAAACGCCCTGAAAAAGAATTTTTCAATAATCTCTTATAATAGCGAAAACCGCTATATCGAACTATTACCAATGATTTTTCCAAAGAACCTGTTAAAACATACAACGCCACTTTTTTACGTTAGGTAGCTCCTAGACCTACAGTAACATTGTACTATATATTTTATTGTACAATAAGATTGAATGGCGATTTGAATTCAAACGCTCAATTATATTGAACAATAATACAAACTGTGCAATATTTTCGAGTTCAGTCGGACGATAGTTTGATTTAATATTATTGCGCAATACATACTGACTCTACACCATGCAATAGATAAATAGGTTGGAATAAAAATTAAGCTTACTCAAACTTTCGTTCAATCATTGTGCAATCTTCAATATTAGTCCTAAACGATCAATTATATTGCACAATAATACGAACTGTGCAATATTTTGGAGTTCAGTCGGACGATAGTTTGATTTAATATTACTGACTCTACACAATGCAATAGATAAATATGGTGCAATAAAAATTAAGCTCGCTCAAACTTTCGTTCAATCATTGTGCAATCTTCAATATTAGTCCTAAACGATCAATTATATTGCACAATACTTAATTGAAGATATGCTGTATATTGGTTAGGCGGATTCATTTATTGGATGGTCTTTTTGTGGGGTTTACGCCTGAAAAAATGGGACCGCTTCGGTCCTGGTTGCGGGGTATACAAGCTGAAACAAAATAAAGGAAAACCCCAAAACCCAAAAATTCTAATTAAAAAACGACGTTTTGGTGGCGCGTCTGCCACCGTTGTCAAGTTAAAAAATAAAATAAAAAATTAATTAATTTTTAAATTAAAAATGATTAAAAATTGTATGTTTTTTAGTATTGCAAACCGAAAATAGTTTGACATTTGTATCATGAGTGACATAAGTAACTTTTTTTTTTTTTTATTTCACCCTTTCGGGGTCATCCCACCCAGGTCCGACGACCGCCCCCTAGGTGGTGCACTGCAGCCTGAAGGCTTATTGTACCTTGACCCCTACTCCTTCTCATTCACACACCATTCATTCCATAACTTGGATGGTTGTTGCTCGGTCCGCATCCCCGAGCAGAACACCGTGTGCCGTTGCCCAAAACACCGCTGTCGCCGGACACCCATCCAAATTATGGGCGCGCATTTTACAGCTTAACTCCGGAGATTGACGCTTGCCGATACAACCGAAGCAGCCACAAGCGCGCAACAAGTAACTTAATATTGTGCAATATAATTGATAGTCTAGGGACCGCCTTAGAAACTACATTTTCAATAAAAACTATTTTTTTTTTATTACAGGCACGAGTATTGGTTTCAAAAACATTGCTAGCAAAATAGCGAACGAACTAAAGCTGTGACTGGTCGTCAAGGAGACGGACCCTCCCACCAGCGAAACTATGACATAATACGGACGGGAAGAACCATAATTTCGACATGAAAAGGCGCGTTGATCGAATGTTTATTTTTGGTGGTTCATTTAGGAAATTTACTATATTATGGAATTCCATTTAGATTTATCGAGTCCTAAATTTCAGAAAGATTTTATCGCAATAAAATTATTGTAATTTCCAAATAACTAACCAAAAACAAAATTCGATCTTGACTCGATGTTTTAGTGAAAGGATCGCAATTCAGTGTAAAAAAGCTTCTGTCTCCCAAAACCACACAATTTTTCGAATAATGCTCTTAAAATATAGTAATTAAGGTTAAAAATCAACTCTGACTCTTTTCAAGCTTGTGATACGTGGAATTGAAAGAACGTTTATCGCCAAGGATCTCCTTTTCAACATCTTTCGATAGGAACCTTTATTTAAAGTGAACATAGTATTAAATAGATCAATTTAAAAAATTTTAACACCCTTAAAAATGTTTTTTCTAGCCAATGGGTTTTTGTTGTATGGTAAATATTTATTGTATTTAGTAATCTATGCCCATTTTTTTTATATATAGTGTATATCCCACAGAATATTAATAAATGTTTTTAAATCGATGATTACGTCAATTTCTTCTAATTGTGTCATGGGTGAAAAAAGTGTGCCTTGCTGCAAATGTGACACTGCGTCAGAGCGGTCCAAAATATCTGCAATATGCAAAATTTCATTCTGTCAAAGTTTGGGCCACCCTGTATGTAATTGTAAAACAAACAGTAAACAGTTGTCGCCTGGTTTTGCGTTTTTAAATAAGAAAACTGTTTTTGTTTGGTTTTATTATAAAGAAAACAACTCTGGCAACACTGATATTCTCTGGATTTGTTCTGTCTCAATAAAATGTGATGTGTTAGAAAGAGAGGATAAATAACGTCATTTGACAAGGAACGTAAGCTAACATACAGTGTGGTTTATTAAGTGTGCAACAAATGGGAAACATTTTTCTTTGTATTTTGTCGCAAAATTTTGTTCTTTATAAAAATTGGTGCATGCTCCTAAGCTTTGTTACCAGTGGTTAGTTTTATTAAAAGCCCAAGGATATACGGGGCAAGTCAAAAAATTGAAAACTGCTCAAAAATAAAATAACCTTATTTTAAAAAATAATTTGAAATAAGGGTACTTTACTCTTAAGCAGCATTCCATCTTTGGACTTGTCCTCTATATCGATGGCTTTATAATAAAATTATCTACTGCTAATATACGTTAGAGCATGCCCCAACTTTTTCGATGAATAAAATTTTCTGACAATTTACAAATGAAATAGTTTTCCTTTAAATTTATTACACACTGTATATAATATATGTCACTTTTGTAGCAAAACACAAATCCATTCATCTGTGATTTAAACAAATTAAACAAAAAACAAGCAAATTATATATAAAAATAAGGCTCTTTGTGTCAGAAAATAAATTGGGGGTTGCCCTACTCCTAACAAAAAGAGACTAGTGAAAAAAATTAATTAAAAAAGTTTCCATGATTAATTATATATTAGTTCGACTGGATATTTCGTGGAGAGCGTTTACCTAGTCGCATACGTATAATTTTCCATGTGATATATTAAGTGTACATTGCACGGAGCAAAGAAATGGACTTTGATGGTGCACCAAACTTGTTTAGTTTTTCAAATTCGTGTACATATTGTGTGATAGTAGTGCATGTAAGGTCCGAGTGCTATAAAATAGAGATGTATAGGGATATCGACAAAACGGTTTATGGAATTTCGCCCTTAATAATGAGCCAAGAGTCAATCCGACTTGTTTAATTGAAGAAGAAAGCAACGATTTAACTGTTTCATTTTCAATAATAAGTTTAAAATCAATCTGACTGAATTAAATAAATAAAAAAAGTAACGATTTAGCCGATTTGTTTTAAATGATGAACCAGAACTTACGATTTGGCTGTTTCGTCCATAATATTGGGTCAAGTGTCGATCTGACTTGATTAATTTAATAAGAAATAGGAAATTTAGCTGTTCTCTTCCTAATAGTGAGATCTGACTTGAGACAATTAAATTTACAATATGGTGATTTGAACAAAAGACGGTAGAAATAACACCCAGATCGTTAATTTATCCGAAAATAACACTAGCTATACCATTTATAAAATATGAATTCTGGTATACAATTAGGAATTTAAAGGTAAATTCACCTAAAAATCAACTTTTTAAAGGTCCATAAATACCATTTCCATAAAATGTTTTGCCAATAACCCTTAGTTCTAATACTTTTTAACGATTTTGTTATATACATACATTTGCATGTTTCATTTCAAACCCATTTAATTTATTAATTATGAATTATACTATTTTTTACTTGCAAACTGATATTTTTGTAATAATTTTTCAAAAATGAGCCACTGCAACCATCTAAATATGTTAAAAATTCCGAAAATATATCTATCATTACGTTTTCTATCCATAAAGCTATACTCTAGTCAAACTTACTTTTAAATGACGTAAGCAGAAACAAATGAATAGAAATCCTATCATTGGTTAATTTCTTCAGTATCCATGGTGACTGATATTTTGGACCAATGAGATAAATTTTACTTCATTTGTTTTTGCACGCGTCATTCTTAATTTAGTTTGACTACATTATGTGTATTAATATTTTATTTCTTTTTCATACAGAGTGTTTAAGAAAAAAATCCATTTCATTTAAAGACGTATTTGAAAGATCGTTCGTGCGAAAGTGGAAGCAGGTAGGAAGATCAGTTTCGCATCTAAGAAAATAATACAAAAAAATAATTTGCAAGTAAAAAATAGTTTTTAATTTGTGGTTTAGTCAGTAATAAGGCCTAACCACCCATTATTTTGTATAAAAAAATCAATGCAAAAACTGTAGATACTTCAGGAATTACTGCTGTAGTTGTTTAGGGTTTTACAGATACAAGATGTAACGAAAATATGCAAGAAAATATTAAGAGCGTGATTTTTTTACAACTTTTTTATAATGAAACTTTTTAATTCGAGTTTTGTATAAGATTGCTCTCAAAATTTTACCTGGATATTTTCCAATTATCTGTATGTTTTCTCTGTTAGCCCTTCGATAGATGTTAGATAGATTGGGTTAAAAATAGGCAGCAGAGCAAAAGGTATAAGTGAATGTAGGTTTCAAAAATATGGGAGTTTCTTTTAGAATTTTAGGATTATTTATTTGCACCATTTTTTCCCAGGATTGAACTTTTCTTTCGGTTCTAACTAAATATTTTAGTGTTCTTTTTATGAAATATACAGGGCGACCAATAAATTTACAAAGATTTCTGTTCAAATGTTAATAATTATTTTTTGAATCGATTGAATTTGGGAACAACCCTTACTTCACTTGTACCAGTTGTAATCTGAATGCATCTTTTGATGGAAAAAATCCCATTCCAGCCGGTTACTTATCGAGAGGATTTAACCAGAGCCCAATAATACCTTCCCTAAAAACTAGAAGAAAATCGTTTTTTTATGACATTTATTCATGAGTGTACTTATTTCTCACGGTTTCATCCTGCTATGTTGACTAACCTTACTTTTTTAAATTTATTTAATTTAGTTTTTTTGTTTGTTCTGTTTTGTACATATTTTTTGAATGGTTGAGGAAAATGTTAAATTTTCAGTACCAGTTTATGTTTGGGATAATAAAATAAAAAAAAATTGTTAAGTGCTTCTTTTTTGTAAAAATAAAAACAGGTTTTAAATTTAAAAGGCCTGCTAAATTGTAACATATAGAAAAAATTTAAACAATTTATTCATTTAATTTGTCATTTTGTAATAATTTTCTTAACTAATTTTTTATTCTTTTCCTAAAATCTACGTTGTATTGTAAATTAACATATTCCTCTGCGGAACGAAGAAGAAAAGTGGGGTTAGTCGCTCCCATAGAAAGTTTATATAACGTAGAAGATACAATAAAAAGTATATTTAATTGTTAGGTACAGCCTTAGATATAGTACTGCTGTAAAGGGCAATGTTGCTTTACATTAAAAAAATCAATTCTTTCACTGGGGATGGGCACTTATGTTAGTTAAGCTATTGATCATTTATAATAAATATAAAACCGAAATTTTGGTCTTTTATTTTTACCTTAAATTCTTTTTTTTAGAGTGCTTTGGTCTTTTAAGACCATTATCACAGATGGATACGTTTTTTACGATCGTTAAGGAAAGAGCTGTTTTTTCATCGTTATTATGAAGGATAAGTATTCCATATCATTACACTATACAGGGTGTTTCTAAACAAATGGAAAAATTTTTGGAGGTGATTTTTCACCAAAAAATAATATAAATATAAAAACTTCATATGAACATAATATACTAAGTGACATAGAAATCTGAACACCCTGTTTAAATTCTTTTATTTTAATAAAATTTTGTAGTAAGTACTTAATGAAGCATAATAAGTAAATGATAAAAATTTCAAAATGATTGCATTGGTTTTAAGCCCTTTTACCCTTAATAATGTGTGGATGCACCCTGATGTGTTACGCATTCTCCAACGCGCCTAGGCATATGCTTCTGATCAGATGGTCAATGTCCTCCTGTGGTATCTCATTCCAGGAAACCACCAACTCCTCTCGAAGTGCTTCTAGAGTCTGAGGAGGACGTTGCAAATTGAGCATCATATCCCACACATGCTTAATTGGGGATAAGTCGGGAGATCTTGGTGGCCATGGTAACAATATGGCATCATTATGTTGAAAGAAGTCTGTTGTGACTCTTGCAACATGTGGTTGGGCATTATCTTGTTGGAAAGTTGGATTTGCCAGAGTGTCAAGATAGGGTTCTAGAACTTCTGGATATAACGCTGCGCGTTCATGTTACCTCTGATAAAGATTTAAGGTGACCTGGAGCCATAAGCTATAGCACCCCAAACCATAACTCCAACAGTGTGATGAACATGTCTTTCAACAAAAACTGTGGATTCCTCCTTTCACCACGTCGCCTTCTAACCCTGGCTCGACCATCGTGCATGCCTAAACAAAATCGAGACTCGTCACTAAAGACAAAACTGTTTTCCTGACCATTCCTGATCCCGTGACCGTTGTCTGCACCACTCAAGGCGATTACGTCGGTGTTCTCGAGTTAAAGGAAGGACCAAGTTTGGCCGGTATGAAAACCGGCGAAAACTTCTCATTCGTCGGTAAACACTTCGCATGCCAATAGGTCTTCCGTGTTCTGCAAACCATTCATTTGCAATGGACCTGGTAATGGAGAAACGGTCCCTTATGACCAATAATCTTAGGCGGCGATCTTCACGGTTTGTTGTTCTACGGCGGCGTCCAGTGCCCTTGCTCTTTGCGTAGGGCCTTCTTGAAGCCATGCCTGACAACACTTAACCACAGTGTCTACACTTCTTTGCACTCTAACTGCAATTTCCCGAAAAGAAAGTCCAGCTTCCCGAAGTCGCACTATACGGCCCTTATCAAACTCCCTAAGTTGACGAAATCGTACAGGTCTTCGTACTCTAGGCATCGTAACCAATCGTAAAGAATGTCAACAACCAAAATCCGCCAAATTTGGATCTTTACTGTGGCTGCAATATTCATTTTTAGATCGTTAGTGAATTAAAAAAAAAACAGTATAAAAACCGGAATGTTGACTGATAAGGCTGAAAATTTTATCAATTGTTATTTACAGTAAGATAAATAAATTCACTAAAATAAAACCACTTAAACTGGGTGTTCGGATTTCTATGTCACTTAGTATATGCCCTAAACGTCTTAGTTTTTGAACTACGGAGTGTAAATTTTTTAAAAACATATTTTTTTTTTTAATAACTTTTATACCCATTCATATATTTTTTTAAAAATTGGGAGACACACCCTTTGCATCAGAAGACATTTTTTGGCATACAACAAAAAAAATAATTCGTACCAGTGTCGTCCACGAGGGGTTTAAGGTAAATATTTTTTAAGAAAAATAGTACGTCACTGCATGTTCCTAAAATAAATATATTTTTTAAATCCCCATTTATTTTAGAACAAATTTGATCCCTTGACTTTTTTGTTTGATGTACGGTTTTTGCGTAAATCAATAAAAAGCATTTTTTGTCATGATCAGTTTGTATTCCTAATATGAAATTCTACATTAAAAATTAATCTTCGTTATTTATTATTAGGAATTTGACCATACCGAGAAATGGTTTCTATTAATTTATTTACGCGAATACCGTATATCAAACAAAAAAAAGTCAAGAGATCAAATTTGTTCTAAACTAAACAGGGATTTAAAAAGACGGTAATTTTCTAGAAACCTGCGGCAACTCCGATTTTAACGAAATTTGGTATACGGGCGTTTTTGGGGCGCTGATCACGAATATAATTTAATTAGCCACAAAATAATTTTTAAATAGCTTTATTACTATAAATTTACATGAAAATTCAATAAATTATGTTAAACGGTTTTATTGTACTAAAAGCTAAAAAATAATTCGGTATTGATGAGCAGCAAGCTCTTTTATTGTATACCCATATTGAGGTACTTGTGAAAAAGAAAATGTAATTCGCTATTTTAAGGCGGCAGCCATCTCGGATTTTAATTTTTTTAATAGTGAGATCTCTTATACTCTTCTCTTATATATAGAGTTTTTTTTGGAGGAAACGTTTTGTTCTCAAGATATTCATCATCAAAGTATAAATTTGAACTAAGCCTATTTTACCTATATTCCCTCTTCTTTTTGCACACAATTCTTGATTTAAAGCTAAAGTGTCACACAATATTTGATGTTCGCCTTTTAAAACCCCGTTTTTCTACGTTTTTTACATTATTTTTGCATTAAATTGCGTGGCTTTTCTTTGATAATGCGGCAATCATACATACACATAGGGCTTCTTGGCACACTGGGATTAAAATGATTCAAAGTAAAACTATGGTAATTTTTTTCTTGTATGCCAAAAATGTGTTTTGGTGCAAATGCGCTTCTTTCAAATTTTTAAAAAATATCTGAATGGGTATAAAAGTTATTATAAAAAAATTAATATTTTTATGACACCCCGTAATTCAAAAACTAAGACGTTCAGGACATATGTCCATATAGAGTTTTTTCCTATTTTTTGGTGAAAATTCACCTCCTAAATTTGTTTTGAAACACCTCGTAAAAACTATTAAAAACATACATATTTTTTTATTACTTTGACGCTTTTTAAGACTTTGAATTAATGTTTAGTTTTTTCAATGCCTACAAGAATTTATTTTAATATTAATTTATGCAATGTAAGAGTGAACGCGACAGCAACTAAATCAAAAGATTAACTTACCAGAAATTTCGCCATTACTTCATTTGTTACTAATTTAAAATTTATCATTTTGCGGATAAATTTGTTGGAAAATATCTAAAATTAATAAAAATGAATTCGGACAGCCGGTTCAGAAATTAAGATTATAAATTTTTATGATCGGAGAAAAATATACTAAGCAACACATACATAGTGTCTTTTTACTAAATACATGAATTTTCTGGTTTTTCCGTAAATTAAATAAAACTACAGTAAAAACAAAGGTAATTTTCTAGAAAGTTGCGTTGGCGGAAACGTGTCGTTCTTAAAATATTCATCATCAAAAGTTAAAATTTGAACTAATCATATTTTCACCATATTCCCTTCTTTTGCCCACAATTTTTGATTTAAAACCAAAGTGGAAACAATATTTAATTTTCACCTTTTAAAACCCTGATTTTTTAAGTATTTTACATTATTTTTGCATTAAACGCATAGCTTCACTTTCAATAATGAATTTACATCGCAGATGGATATGGCGGCTTGTATACATGGTTGCCGCATTTTTGAAGTGAACTTTCGCAATTTTAATAATAAAAGGTGTAAAATAGATAGAAAAACGGGGTATTAAAGGGTAAAAATCAAATATTGTATGCCACTTTACCTTTTAAATCAAGAATTGTGTTAAAAGTTGACTATTTGTTTGACCTCCGGACAGTGCGGACGTGCGTAGAGGACTACAAAGTCCTTCCCGAGAGAGGTACAGTACCAACGTTTTTACCTTCGGGGATCAAGGAAAGATTCACCCTAAATTGACGGCATCTTTCTTCTGGATCTAAGCGCTGTGAGCGAAGATTCCTATAAGCTGATGGCATCCTGTTTGGTGGTAAACACGAAGTATTTCTCAAATGGGGGAAATAGATGGGCGTGCCATGAGAACTTTCAGTAGTGAAAGTGAAGATTATACGTAACACCAGTAGCAGGTCTTGGTTTGACAGCCGACAATTTATGCATTGCATCGATTTTGGAATTGTTTTTGTTTTCTTTTTGGAATTTCTGGGAGCTACGAGCTCGATTACCAGATTTTCCGCCGACGAAGCCCTGGAAAGCATAGTACGGAAGGGGGAGAGTGGTGGATTGGACCTGAAGGGACCAAAACCAAGAAAAAAAAATAGAGAGAGAGAGAAAAAGAAGGAGAAATATAGTGAAAATAGGATTAGTTTAAATTTCAACTTTGAAGATGGATATCTCGAAAACCAAACGTTTCCCCAAAATTTGTTTTGATCAGCTCCCCAAAAACCGCGTATACCAAAATTCGTTAAAATCGGAGTTGCCGCCGGTCAGAGTTGGGTCGTATTCGAATACTCAGTATTCCGAGTACATTTTGCCGGTATTCGAATACATTTGTGTGTTTGGTATTCGGTATTCGGCAGAATACTATTTTGCTCAGTATTCGGGATTCTGTATCCGAATACTTTTGAAGTGTTCGACGAATACTTTATTTGAGTATTCTAATATCGGCGTTCCGAGTATTCGGATACCGGAATGTGTAAGCAGTATTCGAATACGAAAATTATCATGAGTAGAATACTAAAAGGGAACAAAAAGTAGGGAAAAATGAGGTAAGAACTTTTTTTTTTTTGCTCGTCAAATTTTTAATCATTGGTCTTGTTTTTTTCGTTTGTAGTATTCAAATCTTTTTTTTCCAGTATTCGAATACTTTTTGTTCTTCCAAGTATTCAAATATTCGGTATTTGAATACATTTTTTCCGGTATTCGTATTTATATTCGTATTCGAATACCGATTTTCAGTATTCGACCCAACTCTGCCGCAGTTTCTAGAAAATTACTTGTTTAAGATATATCAGGTATAAGGAAAGTTGCTGTGTTTAAGTTTAGTTCAAAGATCTTGTTTTATGTTCTTAAGTAAGGAAAGGTTTTATCAAATTAAAAAAAAACTGTACTAAACTTAACCTATACTTTTAATGTAGCAACAACAGTTATATAAAAATACATTTTTAACTCAACTATACTCAAATTATGACGTCATTCAAATATTTCTTTCAATATAAAGTGGAAGAAACTCCAAAATAATTGGAGCAAGTAAAACCATTCAATACAGTTCAGCAATAAAAATATGGATTTTATACAGTTATTATACACTTTATAAGCTGTTAAAGCTATTTTTTTCCATTTCAGGATATTTTTGGAGCAATGACGGAAAGCAATAATCAAGCCTTATGTTGTAAATACATTGACTTGTTTCAAGCTTGAAATTATGATTCTCAAACGACATTTGACAGATAATTCAATATTTTCTATGCTGTAACCATATTCATGGAATTTGTTACTGCATAAAAAGTATAGAATTATCTGTTAAATGTCATTTGAGAGAATCAATTCAATGTGGGTTAATTCTGAATTGGTTTGCATTACAGTAAAATTTACAAACACTCAATCAAAATCTAACTTTTCCATATTTTGTTAAACTGATGTCAAACTATTTTAGAAATTAGCATTTAAATACATATTTCAGAGCAGCTTCTCACAGATATAATTTACTATAAAGTCAAAAATATGCAAAATGTTCATCTTTTGCACTTAAATTAAAAAATACAATCGGTAGAATGCCACATTATATTTTATATTACTTTAAACCATTCTGAGAAGCTGCTCTTAAAGGTCAAAGTGGTGAAGAAGGAACTTATGCCTTTCCTTGTTTACATGCTTCAGAACTGTAGCTCTGGTAGACACTAAATATTTTAACTTTTTAATTTATTAAATCTGACAGTACAAAAAATTAAAAAAAAAACATCAATTTTTTGCGGGCGGCCTGAAAACCCCAACAACCACCGCATGATCCCTTTCATATGGTTCTAACGTGAGCTGTTCTTGGGGTTTCAATTTATCTGACTGCAATTTTTTACTTCTGAAGCGAAAACTGCTTCAGGTTGGGCCGTGGAATCTATACAACTAGCTTTAATGGAAATTACAAAATGTCCACCATTTTTGAGGAAGTACTGGGCGTTCAGTGCTACGATTCTAGCTTGATCAGGTTGGGCCACATCAGCAAAGATAGTGTCCACCATTCCAAGGAGCATTCTGTATTTATGTGGATGTCTAGCATCTTCTATAATTGGAATAATATTGGTCCTTTTCTTAGCGACATTTATAAGATCTCTTCCTGATCTGTGGGAAAACTCAACGGCATATACAAGACCTTCAGGTCCCACTATGTCAGATACGTGAGATACAGTCGTGCCTGAGGCTGCCCCCAAGTAGAGCACTTTACTGCCAGGGGCTATGTAGATGTGATCGACGCCTCCCAAGATGGCGGCGGCTAACTTACTTCTAAATGGGTTCCAGACTCTGTATTCTACTTTATTACCATCATTCTGAAAGAAGAAAAACAAGGTCTTAGATACGCTAGAAAAAATCAACTTATAGAAGCACTGAACCTACCTCTACTGAAATTCGTTTTTCACCATAAACTTCTGATCCTGGAACCAAATTTAATGTAACTAAAGCATCTTCTTTTCCTCTGGCGATGAAAACTCCTTCGTGTCTATGAGGTTCTATCACAACCTAAACCAGAACAATTCTTATAATATATTACAAAAGTCGGACTGATTTTTGTTAATAATACATATCAAAAAAACTTACTGTTTTCCTGCACCAAATCCACCTCCTCGGCCTCCTCGACCGCCGCCTCCACGGCCACCACGACCACCGCCGCCACGTCCTCCAAAACCTCCACCACGTCCTCCAAAACCTCCTCTGCCTGTAAACAAAAATAATAATAATAATAATAATTTCTTAATTACAGTTTTGTTAGTGGTAGATTTACAAAGAACAATAATTTTAAAAAACTTACCACCACGACCACCTCCTCTGTCTCCTCCAAAGCCGCCTCTTCTATCTCCAAATCCTCCTCGTCCACCACGACCACCGCCGCGGCCTCCTCCCCCACGTCCACCGCCTCCAAAACTGTTCCTGCTCACCACCTCTACCTCCTCTGCCTCCTGGAGAAAATCCTAAAAGAAAAAATAATTCATTAATGACATATTCACCACTCAATAGAAAATTAAGTAAGTGTTTAAAGATTATTTTTTTTAAATAATAATTTATATTGAATTATTTACATGTTCTGCCACTTTAAAACTATCATGGGCAATTTTATCCAATGTGTAGGAAAGAGATAGTCTAAAGCAACAACAAAGCGAGACTGATATGTCAACTTATTAGGAAATGTTTACTTGCTGGCATTCTTTGTCTAATTTCTATCTGGTAGTGTCAACACACTGAAAGTTAATTAATAAAAGCATTAAGTTGGCACTTATCATAACTTATGGTTAATAAAAGTAACCACTTAACACAAGTATAATTCAGACTGATGGAAAAACATCAGTACTTTCATGTGATGTCACTAAAAACAGTAAGGCAGATTGTTTACATGCACACGTTGAGCCACTTTAAAATGTTCATAGGCAATGTAAAAGTAAAAACAAAGCCAGACCGATGTGTCACTCTAATGGGAATGTTTACATGCAATAAATTGCTTTGTCTAATCTCAACCTGCTAGTGTTCTACACATTGAATCAGTCAATTGAAAGCATCGAGCTGGCATCACAATGTGTATAATGTAATGAAAGAAAGAACTGTACCTACATATATGTTAAAATAAACTTTTAAAAATAGAACCGATGGTATACCAAAAGGATTTAATACTGTAAAATTGGGTTTGTCTCCAAAAAAAATACTTATTATTTCTTAAGTTTCTTTTATACAGTACAACCGGGTTTATTTAGCAAAATTGTTGGCTTTTTGGGTGACTACTGTTGTAAAGAGGAACGTACCACTGTAGGGTACTGAATTTAATAAAATCATTTATTCTTGGTCGAATTATACAACTAAATAAACCAAAAATCAAAAATATTACAGAATATAAAACCACGTTCGGTAAAATATCGAAGCTCTGCATTGGATCGAGCAATGGATATTTACTTCCAGGGTTTATTTAATAAACAATGTAGGGGTAATGCTTGAACTTCTAGTATTAGAGGATAAAATATGAATAACTAGAGTATATTAAAAACATTCTGAGTTCATAAATAAATAAATAAATCTAAAAACAATTCATAATGGTGTAGGAGATACGCGACTATTTATTTACGTAATTACTGCTATTAAACAAGTGTGCAATTGATTTTTAATAAAACTCTTAGATGATAAAGAACTTACCTGGTGGTCCCATTGTATAAATAAACAAAGCAAACTTTTTGTTCTGTAAAATCAAAAATATAACAGAATCTACCACCACGTGCCGCGTTCAACTCGAATTTCAAAAAGCGTGGAAAACACAACCTCAAACTTTCGACATTTGACAACTGACATGTGACAAATAAAGCGACCACAGACAGCAACCCAAAAGTCAGAACAATAACATCCTAGATCTTTGTTAGTTCATGTTCTAGCCACTAAATGCGTTGTTGCTTGCAGTAGTGGATAGATAACCCACATTGCACAAAAGTGAATGGGAGGCTGCATAACTTGGCAATGCAGTTATTTAACATACAACAGAATATTGAAAATAAGTTTTATGATATATTATATAAGTTATTATGACTTAATTATTCTAGTAAAAACATTTAAAAAATCCCTAGAAAGAACATTTAGAAAATATTTGACAAACAAATCAAACCAGTCAGCATAGACAAAAATATTATCCAGTCAGTATTGATTTTCTGATTATATTCTAGCGCTCAAAGAAACGTCCAAAGAACATGAAGCATCTTGAAAGTTAATAGATTCAACCACAGATGTCTCTGTAACTACTTTAGTCGCATTAAAGGGCGCATTGGGTACCTATATGCGGTAACTTTTCTTGGAATAGGGCTAACTATTCTCTTTTATAGAATAGGGTTCTAAAAATGGATATCTACATGCCAATGTAGTTGTAACGCCGAATTTCAATTGATGTAACCATTATACTTGCTAAACTATGGCCTTTTGTCTTAAGGTAGAGAGCGTTAGCCGTGGTTCTGCATATACAGGGTACTTATAAGAAGCTTATATTTGAGGGTATGCTAGGTAATAAAGTTCAAATAAATACAGACTCGCTCTGTCAAATATTTTCCATAATATTTTTACAAGAGCTTCTTTAAAAAAGTAAAAGGCCATCTTCTTCAATTACCACATTATACCAATCCATCGCCATACAAAGAAGTTCTTATTTTTAAGCAAAAACCATAAATCGAATGAAATTAAGTCAAAAGATAAAATTTCGTAATTTTCTAGAAACCTGCGGCAACTCCGATATTCTTATGAAATTTGGTATAAGGGTTTTTTTGGGGCGCTGATCACGAATCTAAAAGAAATTTTTGGCGGAAACGTTTATTTCTCGAGATATTCATCATTAGACTTGAAATTTAAACTAATCCTATTTTTACTATATTTTCCCTTCTTTTTGCACACAATTCTTGATTTAAAGCTAAAGTGTCACAAAATATTTGATTTTCACCCTTTAAAACCCCGTTTTTCTATGTTTTTTAAATTATTTTGCATTAAATTGCATTTAATAATGCCGCAACCATACATACACATAGGGCTTCATGGCACCCTGGGATTGAAATGATTCAAAGCAAAGCTATTCAATTTAATTCAAAAATAATGTAAAATACGTAGAAAAACGGGGTATTAAAAGAAGTAAAATTAAATATTGTGTGACACTTTAGCTTTAAATCAAGAATTGTGTGCAAAAAGAGGGAATATAGTTAAAGGAGGTTGTTTAAATTTCAAGTCTGATGATTGAGAACAAACGTTTTCGTCAAAGATTCTTCAGATTCGTGATCAGTGCCCCAAAAACCCCCGTATGCTAAATTTCATTAAAATCGGAGTTGCCGCAGGTTTCTAGAAAATTACCTAAATTTTGCTTAGAAGTGAATATAAAAATAATTTTTGTGTCGAGAAAAATCAGTAGCGTACCATACTGTCCCTTACAAATATATGTATACTGTCAATCCCTCTCGATCGTCAATGGAAGAAATTAAACAACTGTCGTGCATCAGAAAATGCGACTATGACAGTGGCTGGGTATTAAATTTTATTAAAATATTCGGAGGGGTCTAATACTGTATTTAAGAACACATGTTGATGAAAAAAGTCTTTTGACCTTAAAAATTCACCTCTTATGCTTAGTTCATATTAACTTGCGAAATGCGATTTGAGAATTGCGGAACGTGTGGATTGGTCAATTTTAAACGACTTTTGAATGTTTCGTTAGAAATTGACCAATCAGAACACGTTCCGCAATTAGCAAATCGCATTTCGTAAGTATATAAACTAAGCTTTAAAATACCTAATCTTAATTTCAAAACACCCTGTATACAGCTTTTTCTTTTTGTGAACAAAGAAAACACTTTTGTAACCCTCAAGAAATTCCTCTGCCTCAACCACTGACTCACTCTTTAGCTTTAACCACTACACCGTAGCCGCGCGCAAGACGCAGGCACCGCGACGCACGGCGCGGCGTTCGTCAAACTTTCGCTTTCCGCCGTTCGCGGCGCCACGATCCAACCATGTCGGCCGTTCGATTTTTGGACGCCACGGCTATCCGCCGCGACGTCGGGCCATTTTTCGATTTTACACGCGATGACGCCGACCATGCCGCACTGAAACACGGAAAAATGGTCGGGATGGCCAGTATGGAGGACCACGAAAGGAAAATCGTCATGGAATTCGTCCATCTGTTGGAAAAGTCGAAACAGTTGTTTAATGGGTTAAGGTAAGTGTCTCCATAGTAAAAAAAATCATTGGTGTTTTTACAGTTTTACTTTTAAGGATGCAAAGTACTGCTTGTCGTAAATCTTTACAATATTTTTATTTAGTTTTCTAGTGTTTAATAGTAAAACACGGTTAATAAAGTCAACTTTCCTCACAAATAATTTTAAAAATACGAGTATTTTGACATAGGGCACGTTTACATAGGGACGTAAAATATATTGTACCTAGTTATGTAACTACTGATGCATGTTTTCTATAAAACAAATCTTTTCAGCACTAAAAAACAATTTTTGGATGTTTAAAAGCACATGTTCAGACATATTTTAGGATGTATGTCATATGACATGTCTAAAATAAGAAACCACAACGTTTTCTTACAACGGCATTAGCCAAAGATGTTTTAACAGTTTCCTCAAATAACATTTTTGCTGATGCAATATTACTTGTCTGTCTATTTATTTAAAATTTTTACAATTTAAAAAATGTATTTGCCCAATTTTTTGACAATATTGTTTGTACAAACTTACCGAAATTTTAAAACAAGTAATTACATTATTATAATTAGTATTAGTATAAATAGTTATTTATAAATATAAAATAATAATAATAATGTTCTTCTCAGTTCATGATAATTTTTTTAACTTTTTAAAACTATAAGGTGCGCGTTCCTAACTAGATAAAAAAAATCACTTAAAATATCTTTTAAACTGTTCAAACATCCTAAGGTATTTCGAATTTAAAATAACTTAATATTGACAAAAATAAAGTTGATTATGAGGGGAATAAATGGTATATTATTTCCGAACCAGTTCTGAAAGTGCCGATTTTCCGCACGCTATATGTCTCACAATTCAAAAAATTAGTGATACACATCTTTTAATTAACCATAAAACTAAGAATTTAAACCCAAAAATAATTTAATTTATATTTTTAATATACAAAAATTCTCCTGATAAACTTTAGGGGATGATAAAAAAATATAAGGAAATTACAGTTTGTCTCAGGATAGAGTGTTACAAGAGGATAAATGGACCAAAAATTTTGGAATTTTTAAACGTTCTTTGGAAAAACTGGTCGCATGGTCCAAAACTAATAAATACAAAATTTTACTCCGATTGGTAATATACTTTAGGGCTGTAAGTTATAACTAAAAATATGAAAAATAACCAAGAGTAAAGTACTCTCTATTTTTTTAAATAGGACAAAATTGTATAAACAAATGTTCTAGAGATTAAATTTTATGTCAGAATTTAAAGTTAAAGGATTTAAGTAAATAAAAATTATTTTTGTCAATTTTTAATATTATCAAAGACAATTGTAGTTTCACTATAGACACCCAGAACAATGCTAAATTTTTGGTCATTAGCTTGGACGCTCGCCTCGTGGAATTTATGGAGCGGGTATCCATCGAGTACACACGTAAACAGTACGTATAATTTGCCGCTTCATAAATTCAGCCAAGCCAGCGTCCAAACTGATGACAAAAATTTAGCATTGTTCTGGAAGTCTATAGTGAAACTACAATTGTCTTTGATATTATGCATTAACAGTTTTTAAAATACTTGGCTTAAGGCAGAGAATTTTAGAAACATATTTAAAATTAATAAAAAATTAAATTTCTTTTAAATTTTGCTCTCTCTTCCCATTTTTAACACGCTTTTATTAACTTGGGTTGTAACTATCTATCAATCTATCCATCTGGCTGCCTATGTAACGGAATCTTTGAGCCTAATTTTAACCAACTTCCAGCTATTCGATTTCTTTGAAACTTTGCACACGTATTAAGGACCCATGACAATGCAATAATCTGCAAACAGTATCCCGTTATCTTTTTTTGGATCGCCAGGAAAAAAAATTCCATTATATTATAAAAACAACACCTAGGATGCCATCTGTTGGCAACATTTCAAACTTTGCTATTAAATGAAGAAGAAATTTTTTAGTTTTTACACAATTTGGTTAGTTGCACCATTGGTGTTCAATTTTTATGAACAATAAAAATTAATAAGTTCTTTTACACAATTGGGTTAGTTGCACCATTGGTGTTCAATTTTTATGAACAATAACAGTTAATAAATGCCGTTAACACGCTTTTTATTAACTTGGGTTGTAACTATCTGGCTATGTAACGGAATCTTTGAGCCTAATTTTAACCAACTTCCAGCTATTCGATTTCTTTGAAACTTTGCACACGTATTAAGGAAACATGACAATGCAATAATCTGCAAACAGTATCCCGTTATCTTTTTTGGATCGCCAGGAAAAAAATTCCATTATATTATAAAAACAACACCTAGGTTGCCATCTGTTGGCAACATTTCAAACTTTGCTATTAAATGAAGAAGAAATTTTTTAGTGGGTTGCAATATATTGGCAACGGTCCAAACATTGCCTGGATTGCCATCTGTTGGCAAAATTTCAAACTTTGCTACTTAATGAAGAAGAAATTTTTTAGTGAGTTGCAATCTGTTGGAAAAATTTTAAAATTTGCCACTCTTGTTCATTAAAAAAATTTTCGCCATTTTGTCAAGAGTAGCAGAAACTAAAAAATGAAAAATAATTAATAGTTTAAAAAAACTAAAAAACACGCTTTTATATGCAACCGAACTAAAAATTAGAAAATAATTTTTCATTAAAAAAAATATTGTCATTTCATAGTAAAAAGCGTGGGGTGATAAATATATTAAATGTTATAATTATTATATTTGCAAATATCTATGATGGAAAAGTTATGAAAAAATAGTAAAATGCACCCCACGCTTTTTACTATGAAATGACAATATTTTTTTAATGAAAAATTATTTTCTAATTTTTAGTTCGGTTGCATATAAAAGCGTGTTTTTTTAGTTTTTAAACTATTAATTATTTAAGTTGTATTGAGTAATGTAAAAAATGACAATTGCAGTTTTTAACACGCTTTTGATTAGCTTGGGTTGTAACTATCTATCTATCTATGTAACGGAATCTTTGAGCCTAATTTTTTACCAACTTCCAGCGATTCAATTTCTTTGAAACTTTGCACACGTATCAAGGACCGATGACAATGCAATAATTTAAAAACAGTATCCCGTTATCCTGATTAGGACCACCAGGATAAATAAATTCCTTTACAGATCCTCTGTGTCTCTTGACAAAATGGCGAAGGAATTTTTAGTGAATAAAATGAAGCATTTATTTTTAAAAAACTAATTGATATATCGAACTAAAAAATGAAAAATAAATAATAGTTTAAAAAAACTAAAAACACGCTTTTATATGCAACCGAACTAAAAATTAGAAAACAATTTTTCATTACAAAGAGTTTGTCAATTCAGAATAAAAGCGTGGGGTGCTTAATATATTAAATGTTATAATTATTCTGTTTGCAAATATCTATGAGGGAAAAGTTATGAAAAAATAGTAAAATGCACCCCACGGTTTTTTACTCTGAAGTGACAAACTCTTTGTAATGAAAAATTATTTTCTAATTTTTAGTTCGGTTGCATATAAAAGCGTGTTTTTAGTTTTTTTAAACTATTATTTATTTTAAATCTTATGGTTTAACTTTAAATTGTGACATAAAATTAAATTCTCTACAACATTTACTTATACAATTTTGTTCTATTTTTTAAAATAAAAGTAGTCTGCATTTTTCATATTTTTATTTTTAATTCGCCCTGTATAATACCGATTGGAGTAGAATTCTGTATTTATTAGTTTTGGACTATGGGAGATACCAAAATATCGTTTAAAAATTCCAAAATTTTTGGTCCATTTGTCTTCTTGTAACACCTATCCTGGGTCACACTGTTTATATTATTTTAATACCTTTTCAAAAATATTTAAAAATGTAAAACATATTTAATTTTAATAATTTTATCTTTAAATAATTATTAAATAATTATTTTAAAGTAATCATAACTTTTATATTATATTGTGTAAGAGCAGAATAGTTCTTCATAATGTATAAAAGTTGTAATTTTCCTAAAATGATAAATAAACTTTTTAATTTTATTCTGGAGAAAAGCCAAATAATATTTTGTTTAAATTTTATCTCCCAGAAAACAAATAAAGCATTAAATACTATTTGGGAAACTAAATACGCATGCATTGTTAAAAATTAAATTTTCACATTGGTAAAAATTTAAGTTTTTCTTGTACGTCAAAAAATCCTTGAATGCATAGAAAACATTTTTCTAAATTTTTCCACAATTATCGGAATTGGCATACAAGTAATTACTAAAAAAATATTTCCATATAATTTTACCATCCTGTAATCAAAAAGTAAGGCATATTTTCATATAAAGTTTTTCCTTATTTCTTCTTGCATATTTACCCCTTAAACATTGTCGTTAGAGTTATAGTAAGAACATTTTAAAAGCGCAAATTCGGTAGCCTTTGAAAATAATACAAAAAAACATAAAAAAGGCCGCCTGCAATCGGACTATTTTATACAAAGGCGCCGCTATCCTTTACAGCGACGCGCCGATACACTATGGGATAGATATCCATTATTTTGGCCAAAAAGCAACTTTGAAATTTTAATGGCTCATGCTGTGCATTTCAAAGTAGATACTCCAAACTACATGTACGCAAAATTATAAAAGGATATGACGACTTCTATTGGGGTAAGAAGAAACTTGAAAATGTATTTTAAGTAAACATAAATATATAACATTTAATCTACTTAGTTTATTATTAGCCATGTTTACTAAAAAAAGTAAAAGAGTTTAAATAATAAGAGCTATTGTTGTGTTTCCCATGCAGTCTCGCTACTTTTGTCAAAGATTTTTTTACCTTTTTCTTTATCAGTTTTTGTACTTACAATTGCCATCCCTCTTTTTGCTACTTCTGAGTGTAAGGACACATACAAGATTTTTATAATTTACAAGGTTTTCCATTTAAAAATTTAATATGTTTTGTCCTACACTGTATAGCCTAAAAGATAAAAGCATTCTGATGAAAGATATGGATTCTACAGAATCTACCCCTTCTAACCTTCTAAGAATAATTTAAAATTATTTTTAGATTTGGATGGTCATATTTCCGAAACTAATTGAGATAGACACATCAAATGTAGTATTTTTTTAAAGCATTTTAAAAGATTTTTTTGGTGGTGATATAATATTCAGATTATTCCATTTAAAAAAATCATACCTATTGTCGTACCCTGTATATCATATGAGATAATAATCATCGGATTACTGATTAGAATACCTACTACCGAATTAACCAAACAAGCTGACATTTTAGTTTATTTTGTACAATAAAAAATAGTGTTAAGGAGGGTGTAAATTTATAATAACATATAATAAGATTTAGGTTTCCAAAAAGCATTTGTAATAATTTACAATATTTTTCCAGTAAAAAGCACCTAATTTTAAGTTAGATTGGCAAGTTTCAGAATTTTGTTCAAAAAATTAATTTCTATCCCATAGTGCGATGACCACCTGCATCAACCGGCATATCATAAAAAGAAATATAGCAAAGGCGGCCGCGAAGACATGCATGCTTTAAACTTTTTGTGATTTTTTTTCTTATCAAAGAGCACCGAATTTACATTTTTAAACTGTTCCTTTTATACTAAACAGCCTTAAATTTTAAATATCATTTTTTTTAAATTTAAAAACGTATTCTGGCCATTTTATAAATAAATTTGCACATTTTGTCGTGCCAGAAATCGAAGCAGATCATTAAGAAGGTTAACATGAATACCTAATTTTGCGGAAGCGCATACAAAAATTATACAACCTTATGGCTCACGGGCTCACAAATAGTGTATATCATTAACGTCGATTGTATTGGGTAATAATAACTTTTGAAGCGAATAAATTAACACAATTTAAAAGTAATCAGAGCAAAAATATGCAAAATATATGTAAAGACCGATATTTTGGCTGGATTTTTAAATAAAATTGCATAAAACAATATTTAAATTGTAATTATCATAAAAAAACACCAAATGCAAACCTTGCCTAATAATCTGAGCTTTTATGATTAAAGAGAAGCTTGACTCATAGGTACATTGTAAGATTAGACTGGCCCAAAAAATCAAACTATTTTTTTTTTTTTTGAAAAATATATTAAAAATATTGTTTAGGATGATAAAATACACATTATAAAATCATTCTTTCAAAAGTTATTCACAATTTAAGTTACAGGAAAAAATTAATTATTGTTTTCTTTCTTGTTGAACCTAATTTATTTTACTCAGAGGAACAAATTCCATAATCGAAAAATCATAATTTTATTAACCTTAACGCCTAAAATCTCTAAATTCTAAATATATCCGAACCTATTCTCGGTAAATAGGTTTTTTGTTATACGAAAACGTAGATTTACTTATTCTAATGGTAGGTTTACATGTGACATTTATTGCATAATATTTATGTCAGACAGAAATTGTGGCTAATGTACACAATAAAAAATTTCTCTCTCTCTCTCTATTTTTTTCTTGGTTTTGGTCCCTTCAGGTCCAATCCACCACTCTCCCCCTTCCGGACTATGCTTTCCAGGGCTTCGTCGGCGGAAAATCTGGATAATCGAACTCGTAGCTCCCAGAAATTCCAAAAAGACAACAAACAATTCAACAATCGATGCAATGCATAAATTGTCGGCTGTCAAACCAAGATCTGCTACTGGTGTTACGTATAACCTTCACTTTCACTACTGACAGTTCCCATGGCACGACCCATCTATTTTCCGCCATTTGAGAAATACCTCGTGTTCACCACCAAACAGGATACTATCAGCTTATGGGAATCTTCGCTCACAGCGCTTAGATCCAGAAGAAAGATGCCGTCAATTTAGCGTGAATCTTTCCTTGATCCCCGAAGGTAAAAAACGTTCGTACGACACCTCTAGCCGCCACTCCGGGAAGAACTTTGTAGTCCTCTACGCACGTCCGCACTGTCCGGAGGTCAAACAAAGAGTCCCATAAAAATTTCTATCAGACATACATTTTTGACCGTTTAGCCAGAGTTTCTGTCTGACATAAATATCATGCAATAAATATCAGATGTAAACCCACCATAAAACAGAACATTCACGTTTCCGTATAACAAATAGCTATTAACCTAGAATAGGTTTGAATTTATTATGAAATTTCAATATTTTAAGCGATAAGATTGATAAAACTAGGATTTTCGATAATGTTATTTACCAATTTGTTCCACTAAGTGAAAAATATTGGTTCACTAACGAAGAAAACAATAATTTAATTTTTTTCTTTAATTTAAATTGTAAATAACTTTTAAAAGAATGATTTGATGTAAGAACGTTGGACCTTTTTTGTAGAGCACTAAATTGCCTTTAGGAATCATGTAATTTTTTCTTTGTATTTATTTTTCGTTAGTTACAAGATTCCAAAATAAAATGGGCACATTTAAAAAAATATATCAATGTTTAAAGCGAAAACGGTTCGTCTGGCAACAATTTCGAATAAGTCGTTTTTGTAGGCAGTTTAATTTTCTAAAGGTGTAGAGATTTTTTTCAACTCTATAGTTAGGCAGTTTTGACGCAAAAATTAAAGTACAAATAAAAATCCAAATTAAAGGAAACAGACCTCTAACTATTAAAATAAGGGCTCAAACCTTTACGATATTTTTTGTGTCACCATAAACAAGATTTTTGATATATTTTTCAAAAAAAAGTCAATTTTTTGTCCCTGTCTGTTGTGAGATAGTAAGGGCAAATTCTTCACAATTTAATTAATAATGATACACAGTTTCATACAAATTTCATAATTTTAAAAAGTATGATACTCAGTTTTTAAACAAACTTTATTAAAGCTTACCTACAACTAGGTGTATAGAGTTTAATATATTGGAATAGTTTTTATTACCTCAAAATAAGATGCACATAATTTAAATTCTGATTTGTGATTAAAGTTACAGTTTTATAAAAGGGATAAATTAAAAATATATTTTTTTTTAAGAAAAGCTATAAGCTAAAATCTTAAAGAATAAGTTGTGGTTGTAAAATTTAATATAAAAACTAATACATGATATTTTTAAGGGATTTACCTCAATACGGTCACAAACAGTGGCAAGCTTACTTTGGCCGGACATTCGACATTTACACAAAATTGTGGAAGTTTCAACAACAGCACCGGCAAATTTTAGATACCAAATACGGTTTAAAAAGATGGCAGATTGGAGAGATCGCCTCCAAAATTGGACAGCTTTATTATCATTATTAGTAAGTTAAAAATACTAGCAAGTGTAAATACGAGCAACTGTATTTTTTTTGAGTTCTTATGTGTGTTTTTTTTTAAATTTTAGTTTGAGAACTAGTGAAACAAATTATTTAAATGAAGCGTATTCTTTCTATGCGGCAATTCGGGGAGAGCTTACTATTCTAGAGCTGCAAAGAAGATAGGTAAGGATATCTACAATATCTACACAACTGTAGAACAACAATAATTCAATTATTTATTAATGTCTTTTTTAGATCTGAACTTATGGTGAAAAAGCTACGATATTATGCCAGATTTATAGTGGTGTGCCTCTTGCTTAGAAGAATGAAGTTAGTTAGAGAATTAATAGTAGAATTAGACCGACATATCGCTGATTACACTAGTACTTATGAACCGGATGATCAGATCGAGTGGAGTCTGGTTCTCGACGAGATCAAAGGGTTTATTGCCTCGGATTCATTAGTTTCAGTTTTGCACGCGGATACAAATCCAATTGTTTTATCCCATAGGTAAGCAAATACATACCTACCAATTTAAAGCAACATTACCATCAATAAGTATCAAGGGGTAACTGAAAAGCACAGCTTCGTGTGTTTTTAACTTTGTTTAGTAGTCGTTTATCTTTTAGATTAAGTCCACTCACAACACCTCCGGCAGAAAAATCTCAATACATGAATTTAACCTTACAAGAAATCCTAATAGTTGGTAGGTGCCTCAGAACAAGTTAAATTTTCCGAATTGACCATGGACATGTTCAGAATGATACAGACGTTGGAAAGAGAACCCTCAGGAAGACTTCAACCACATCTACGATGCCTCACCGGCACCTGGCAGAGTACCTTATGGCGTACACTGGACAAAAAGGGTAATATTTATACAGAGTGTTCAAAAAATTTGTGTAATTATTTTATGATAGACATACTTAAATTTAAATGTATTTCGGTTGGCAGGTAGCTGATGCTTTCAACTTTTTAGATATTTAGAAAATGGTGATAGACCAACTAGAAGAGAGAACCCACATAAGTACCTTCTTTACAAACCCACCTTGAGCCAGGTGTTGGTTTTTCTGGCAAGCGGTTTTTAAGGAACTTCCAGCCAATGGTGCTTTTACTGTTGTACCTGTCGGCCGATGGGTGCTTTTCAACGTCAAAGCATCCGGAAGATAGTAAGTATATTGTAATTAGCCGACCGAAGATTAAGTTGCGGTATTACCAAAAAATGGTTTTGGCTCAAAATAACCAAAACCTCGGCCGCACCGAAACTCAGTGATCGGGAATTGTCTCGTGTAATCGCTGGGTAATAGTACCAAGTGTCTAATTTTAATAATTTTTGTGATATTTGATTTTTTTTAAATGCAGGGGTACAAATAAATTAACTTTTATTTTAACAATATAAACTCCTTAAACTTTAAAATTTGTTACAAGATTAGGAAAAGTCTGCCTTATCATACGTAGGTCATATCGAGATCATAGATTATACAGGGTAATCAAAAAATAATTACAATTTTTTAGAAAGTCAAATTGCAATATCTCTCTTATTTTAAATGGAACACCCTGTATTTTTTTACACCTCATGATGACAAACCAAATGCTCTATCAAATGGTGAATAGGTTGCCTATACCTATATTTTATACTTTTTAAGGAAATTCCGTTTTAACATATTTTATTCCAAATGTCTATTTAAATGTAAGTAGGCTATGATATAGCTATGCCTATTTACTAAGCCGTTATTGCAAAATGTAAATTTGTTGAAAAAAGCACAAAATTAAAAGATTTTGTATTATCTGCTACTATTTTTAAAATTCACAGAAAAAAAAATTCATTAGTTGCTTATGATGCTACTTCCAATAACACTTATTTCAGCTGAATGTGGTAATGATAAAACTTGTGTTTTTAAACAATCCAAATAACGCCTCTGGTCAGTTATGACGACATTCTGTGACCTATAACTCGTTTCTTCCATTATCCATAATCACTGTCTCAAATTTTTTAAAGCAACTATTAAGGTTATCAGATGGTTTCTCCTGGAATATTTTTCAGGATTAACTCCTAAACTAAAGTAAACAACTTTTTTCACATCCTACCAGTATTATATCATCTTGTTGTTTGTAGAAGAAGGGTTTTTATTTAAAATCATTGAAATTTCTTTTAAAGTGACTAAAACACTAGTAATCAATAAATGGTAGTTGTTATTTTCCTAAGAAAAATATTAATGGCTGCTATGTCACAGCCAACTTTCATTTAAATAAACATTTGGACTAAAAATTTGTAAAAACAGATTACAAAAAGCACAAAAAGATAGGTATAGGCAACCTATACACCATTTGAAAGAGTATTTTATTTGTCATCATGTGACGTAAAAAGTACAGGGTGCTCCATTTAAAATAAGAGAG
Source organism: Listronotus bonariensis (assembly GCA_014170235.1). NCBI lineage: Eukaryota > Metazoa > Arthropoda > Insecta > Coleoptera > Curculionidae > Listronotus > Listronotus bonariensis. The sequence goes on along the minus strand of JACEGR010003122.1, from coordinate 74,848 downwards.
AAATGGCTATTTGATTTTCTGGAAAATTTGAAATTATTTTTGATGACCCTGTACAATATTTGATCTTGATTTGACCTACGTATGATATGGCAGACTTTTTCTAATCTTGCTACACATTTTAAAGTTTAAAGTGTTAAAGTAAAATCAATTTAATATTTACCAATGGATTTTCAAAAAATCAAATATCACAAAAACGAATAAAATTAGACACTTAGTACTATAAACAAACTTGAGTTATTTTTTAAAGTAGAATCTAAAAGCGTCATAAAAATATAGGGTGTTCTATTTAAAAAAATGTAACTTTGATACGTCACACTTTTTTGAGACACCCTGTATAGACTAAAATAATTTTATACTGTGGTCTTACACCTGACCTGTATATGTTCCAGTATTTATTTTTTAAAAACCCCGTGGTTATTCAGCTACAGACCGTGTCGAATACTGGTGGGCCACCCTGTATTCAAAACATATTAGAGAATTCTAATTCTAAAATTAATTTCTTGGACCAAGAGAAAAGGAACTACAGGTGATATAAATACTTTTTTAATTTAAATTCTGTGTTTTCATTTAATTTAAAAAATCCAGAAAGTGTGACTTTCAATATATCAACTGGCTGATTTTGAACTATAGGTCTTTGTTAATGAACTAGGAAAGGAGATTAATAATGTATATCAGAAAGCAATCCAAATAGCAAAATTTATTTTAAATTTATAATATTTTTTTCTATGTCGATGTCCGGCATGGTAACGAGTGAAGACGTAGGTATATACTGGCGATTAAAAAAAAAAGGTTTTCTTATTTCTTAATGTTTTTTTTTTCTTTATTATTATTCTTCTTGAACGACTTTTCTTTAAATGTTATTTTTTACCTGGAGCTAGAAAATGTCTTAGTTTAAAAATTACATACAAAATTATTCAATACAACAATATTTTTGCAAAAATTGGTTTTCTCGAAAACCCTTCAATTTTCGATATTAAACAGAAGCACCTTTTTTAGCTAAGAGTATAAGCTATCCAAAATACTATTTTTATTCCCTTAAAAGTAATTGGTACTATTGTGTAATGGTTAGTCCAACCCCGCGCCCAAATGAATGCAAATGTTTTACAAGGACCCCATTTTTTAAGAAATCCTAACTAATATTTATCATATACTAAAAAAATATTTTACTAGACTAAGTTGTGTAAATTTATCCAAGAAAAACCGATTTTCAGCGGCGTCCTTTAAAGGCTTATACCCATAGATATCCTACATTTGGATCAGCAGTGGCAAGAAGCATTTTTCGGATTTTTACGACTTCGCGCAGTAAACAAATGGACGGGTGGACGAACACGCGCACTTAAAAGCCGTGGCAAAATAAAAACACCGGCACTCCGTGTCCTCCGACCGCGGTCTGACCGTGACGCTCATTAGCTACCGTACTCCGAACAGAAAACCAGGACACCATCGACAAATTCTTTCCGATAATCCGGGTAGTCTGTTTGGCGCCAGAGCGCGTTTACCCTCGATTTGCTTGCGCACAAACCCGTTTTTCCCATGAAATGTAACTTTTATTTTGCGCAGGTAATAACATTGGCAATCCATCGAGATCAGTGCTTATATATTATCAGGATACAGGGTGTCCGAGAATATCTGGGCACTCTTTCGAATTCATACAGAACACATAAAAATAATATGACAAGTTTACATAAACTTTTTCTAAAGCTCTTTACTGAGATATATATAATGTTACAGACTTCCAAAAATGTGTTTAGGTTATTGCATTTTAGATAGTTAGGATCATTTAATTTAGTTTGTTAATTTATTTAAATAATTTACCTTAATTTTTCCAAGTTCTTTCATCACTTTCGAAGGTTTCCGAAAACGCCCGAATTATCCATTAAGAACTTTTATGCCATCCTGTACTATGGAATTTTCACGATATTTCTCGAAGATTCTAGATCATTCTTTACTCTTCCACCATACTATAAAAGGGCGACGGGAAACCTCCGATCAGTTAGTATAAATTCGACTTTTGTACTGTAAACTTCAAAACATTGACAAGTGAAGATTTTGTCGTTGTAACCATAGTTATGTTTTATCGTTAATAAAGGTATAAAAACGAAGGTACGTGTTTTTATACGAGGTGTTACGGAACATTTGGTGTCAGAAGTGGGATGTTTCTTAATACCTCCATTGCTTCTCCTCTTAGAGCAAGCACTAGTGCGCGTGCCTTTTTTCTTTCTTTAGGTCTTCTTTCATGGCTTCTTGGCTTGTCTGCATTTCTTTCTTTAGGTCTTCTTTCAGGGATTCTTGGCTCGTCTTCATTAATTTTAAGACTTCTTTAAGGGATTCTTGTTTATCCATCATTTGTTTAATTAGTGCACTTAACTCCTCCATAACTGCTTGCTGTCTTTGTCTTGTCTCAACTGGCATTCACTCTTCTTACCACTTCGGCTTCCTTGGGTAACCTCGTTCCGCTTCTGACACCAACAAAGTTACTGGGATAACTGTATACAGCCGTTTTTATTAGCATACCGCTCCGCAATTCACGAAACTACTGGCGAAACACCTGCTAAAGTCAGGACGACCTTCCACCAATGAAGAACCAGCAGAAGACTATGTAAGTCAACTAAGTAAACAGCTACAGAGGATACATGAAGAGGTGCGTACCAAGTTACAAAAGGAAGTGACCGTATGAAATCCCGCTATGACTTGAAAGCTAACCATCAGGGATTTGTCGTCGGTGAAAAGTTTGGTTAAACTACAGAAGTCATGGGAGGGACCATATAAAGTGGTGACACGGCTTAATGATCTAGTGTACCGTATACAGAAGAGTCCACAGGCAAAGATGAAAGTAGTACATCTAGAAAGGCTAAGCCGTTATCAAAACAGTGAAGATACTTGATCGAGACGATCAAAACTTGGAAGGGGGCAATGTTACAGCCTTCCAAAAATGTGTTTAGGTTATAGAATTTTAGATAGTTAGGATCATTTAATTTAGTTTGTTAATTTATTTAAATAAATTGACGATAAAACGTAACTATGGTTAAACGACAAAATCTTCACTTATCAATGTCTTGAAGTTTACAGTACAAAAGTCGAATTTATACTAACTGATCGGAGGTTTTCCATCGCCCTTTTATAGTATGGTGGAAGAGTAAAGAATGATCTAGAATATTCGAGAAATATCGTGAAAATTCCATAGTACAGGATGGCATAAAAGTTCTTAATGGATAATTCGGGCGTTTTCGGAAACCTTCGAAAGTGATGAAAGAACTTGAAAAAATTAAGGTAAATTATTTAAATAAATTAACAAACTAAATTAAATGATCCTAACTATCTAAAATGCTATAACCTAAACACATTTTTGGAAGTCTGTAACATTATATATATCTCAGTAAAGAGCTTTAGAAAAAGTTTATGTAAACTTGTCATATTATTTTTATGTGTTCTGTATGAATTCGAAAGAGTGCCCTGATATTCTCGGACACCCTGTATACTAATAAGTTTTGCTAATAAAAACAGTACAAAAAAACATTTTCAATAATTGTAAACTTACAATGAAAAATAACAAAAGACCGCACTATCTTGTGACATCTTTTATAAGGGAGTTTACCATTATCGTTGATTTAGGTAAAGAAAGAGGCAGTTTACTAACATGAAACTTAAGGATTTTTAAAGTTTGCAAAGAATAGAATCAGCTAATCAACCTTTTTTGTCTTTTTTAGTGGGTTACGACCTAGGTGGTGTCCTGACCAGCAGCAAGCGAGATGGCGAACACAAGAAAACCAAAGAAGTACACTGCCTTTACCCCGGTGACCTGTATCCGTTCACGAGACGTCCTTTATTCGTGATAGTGGACTCTGACAATAGTTTCGTTTTTCAGCACATTCCTAGGTATTTCGGGCAACCACTAGTTACTTTAATGTCGCCTCAAGATACACCTCCTGCCTTCCAAGGTATGTAGGTACTCTTTACAATTATTTACCAATAAGTAAGAGATGGCGCTGTTGGATTTAAACAAACAAATGGTGTTATCATGAATAGATTTAAGCTTAGTTCATACACATGCGAAATGCGATTTGCGAAACGTGTTCTGATTGGTCAATTTCTAACGACTTTCGAATGTTTCGTTAAAAATTGACCAATCAAAACACGTTCCGCAATTCGAAAATCGCATTTCGCAAGAAGCTAAGAGCCTGTGAGCGTCAGACCTTCGTCATTTTGTAAAAGCTAAAAATTTGTCAGTGCATGCTCCCAACAGAGAGATGGGAGACTATTAAGTTTGACTCATAGTGGCTTTGGCAGGTACCAAAGGTTAATTTAAACATAAATTTGTCATTTTTAAAAAGCTAAATTTGATATATGTTACTTGGGTACCTATAAGAAGATATTTTCTCAGTCATCAAACAGTGTTGACAGTTCCAACCCCTCCAACCTCACAGCAATATCTTTTTTGGGACACTCTGTATAAATTGATATATTTTTAGGACATACCAAGTAACATACATGGGCGCGCTCGTGGCTGCTCCGGTTGTATCGGCAAGCATCGATCTCCGGAGTTAAGCAGTGAAGTGCGCGCCCATAACTTGGATGGGTGACCGGCGGCACACGGTGTTCTGCTGCTCGGGGATGCGGACCGAGCAACAACCATCCAAGTTATGGAATGAATGGTGTGTGAATGGGAAGGAGTAGGGGTCAAGGTACTTTAAGCCTTCAGGCTGCAGTGCACCACCTAGGGGGCGGTCGTCGGCTTGGGTGGGATGACCCCGAAAGGGTGAAAATATATAATTTAACTTTTACGAAATGACAAAATTAAAGTTTTTATTTAATAATCCTTAGTACCTGGTACCTGCCAAAGCCACCAAGAGTCAGACTTCACAGTCTCCCAACGCTTCTACCTATGTTGGAAGCATGCACTGACAAATTTTCAACTTTACAAAATGCCGCTCACGGGCACTTGGACTAAAAGATAAAAGTACTCCATTTCAGTATACTAATAGTGCATCGTTCATAAACAACGAATAGTTGAGTCACTCGACGACGCGGCTCCGATCAGGCACCTTCTGTACCGCCTTTCCTCCGACCACTTGCTGACCAAAATAAAGTCAGTCGTTTGCTTCCGAATGGTACACGGTGGCTCGACCGTGTCGGCACTGTTTGAAAGTCGTTTTTAAACGCGCCGCTAGAAAGAAAATTAACTATTTTTAATTTATGAACGATGATAGAGTATTAAAAAATTAACCTTTTTAAACAGTTCAACGCTTTTTTCTCTAAAAAAATCTTATTTCCAGACCAGCAACACAATGGTTCCCTTTTCACGCTGTTCTTGCACTCACCACTTACCGCCTTCTGCTACTGTTGCAACATCACCAGCATAGCCATCCATCACTGGGAACGGTGTCAATCGTTCGTTGACAGATTCGTCACTGAAGCATCAAGATTATTCACCAGATCACGTGTTGGTAAGTCTATAAGGTTTATTTCCGTTTGGGAACTTCTGGTTTAATTAATAAAACTATACCTGACCTGACCCTTTTTTTTCTGGTTTGGTCACCTTGACAAAAATGCATAATTATTTCTTCTTGTTTGGTACCCTAAAGTTGAGCATCGAATTAGAATTCTTAAGTGTATTTATAAAGTGTCTATTAGTCTTGGGTTTAATTAGGGAATTAAAAAAAAAGGATTTACTTACCAGAACTAGCCAGACCCTCCACCTATACTCTGTAAAAATGACAGAACTATTGTGATGCAAAAAGACTGACACCGATTAAAGAGTCTTTACACATGGGTCCCCAAACGGGAAAACACCGTCTACCCTTGTCGATTCCTGCCAACTAACTTACCCCCAAAATATATCTCTACAGATCTATCGTACCTTCAATTCTTCGGTGACGACTTTCTTCGACTGCTGCTTCTTCGGTACGTGTTTTGCGACGTGGTGCTCCACCTCCACAGGGCGTTTCGAGGAAGACAGTTTCGACCAAGATGCCAGCCACCGCTTCCAGAAGCTGAACTGCTGGAGCACCCGTCACTGCAGCACCTGGTGCTCGATCTGGCGACGCATCTGGAAGTCAGGACGCACTTTCTGGAGGGACATGAACTTGAATGATCCAGGTAATAATAGAGAACAAGTTCATCTATATTGATATAGTCCAAGAGCCCGTGAGTGGCAGACCTTCGTCATTTTGTAAAAGCTAAAAGTTTGTCACTGCATGCTCCCAACAACCCTGAATAATAAGCTAATTTAACTTATATTTTAGGTCTTCCTCCTCATGGATACGGTTGGGATTCAGTACCAAAACCTGGACATCCACCCTGGTGACCCATGAGGACGGAGGGGACTTCCCCGGAAGCAACTCAACATTCCACACGTCGGCTTCGCCGCTCTAGTGATTTTTTCGCAATCGCGCGCCTTTTACCGATTTTACCAGGGCCCTGCAAAAAGTGTCGAACCTTACCGGGGTCTTTCAAAAGAATTATTGTCCGGAACACTCCAGAAAGTTTTCGATTTAAGCGACAACTTGAAAAAACTTTGGACATTTGACGATGTTGGAGTGAAATATAAGTCTAGTCAAAATGTTTCGACGTTGGAAAACGTTCTCATGGTATAAGCAGCTTCGTATAGACTTTTAAAGAATTTTTAAATACGGTGATAATACTTAAAATAAACTTTATCTACTATTTGAAGTAATGTGCATTGGGAACACTGTAGAGGTCCGTTTTTCTAAAAGCGTTTATAAAATTTTTAAAATTTTAAACTACATATCGCGGGTGAGCTAATACATCCTTCTAAGTTATTTTGAACAGTTTTTTTGTAAGGAGGATCAAAAAACTGCTACTGGTTCAATTATTATGTTTTTTAATAAGTATTTAAAGTGAGTAAAGGTATAGAAATAATTTATTTTTTAATATTAGGTGTATTTTTATGCCACAAATTAAATTAGTAAAAAGTAAAATTTTTGGAGATAATAGCAGATAGGAGATGACAGGTCACCAGCGATATGCGGTTATACTTATAAACCTTTTTAGTGAATACGGCTAACAAATTTATATTCTTAGACTTAAAAAATTGGTTGTGAAAATTTTCGACTTTTAGACCCCTTCAAAACATAATAGGTGTAATATAACAAATTTATTTTAACTATCAAACATGACAAACATTTTCTTTAGAACTTTAAAAATAAATTTTTGATATTCTACCTAAAATTCTCGTATGTGTTAAACGGGTCTAAAGGTGTTTGTACAGTTTTCTTTTGTAGTTTACGTATTGGTATTCCGTAAAATAAAAATTGCGATTATTTTTGAAGAATAAAAAGTTGAAGCAAAAAAATTACTCGAGAAGTAGCTTAATTTACCGAACAAAATACGTGCCTAAAATTAAGAAGCAAACCACCAATACTTTCTGTTAAAGACTAGTGCATGAAATGTAAAAAACAAAATGTTTACCAAAGTTAGATTTTTATTGATTTTTAAATGGAAACACATATATTTTTTTCTATTAACGTTAAGAGATATGCATGCAAGAAATACTTCAAACCCTAAAATCTAAAGTCATTACCTTTACATATTAAAAAATGGCCGTACTTAAAAATTACCTGAATACGTGATTTGGAAGGCCATATTTCCAAAAATAATAAAGTTAGAAATACTTCATTTAAGATTTTCTTAGAGGTATTTTAAATATCTCTACGAGTTTCGTAAATATAGCCATTCAAATAAGGTACCTAGTCAGGGAATTTTTAAAGTACCTCCATTTTGTAGTAGATAACGGTATTTACTTTATATTCTAGGGTTATAAAGTACTCGTCAGGAACTTCAAGAGGTACCATAAGACCCCCTTTCTCTTTTTTTTTTCAAAATGTCAACTTTGAGTTTACCTACAATTTGGTTTAAGTCGTCTTACTAAATTCCTTAAATTTTCAATAAAAAAATACTGAACAATTTAAAGTTAGGAGGAGGTCCTAACTTTAGACCCGTATTTTACTTTATGTGTGACTAAATTTCAAATTTATCTGTTTGCGAATAAATTTAAGAGAAGTTATCAAAAATTCATAATAATAATTAATTAAAAGAACTCAACAATTAAAATTATAAAATGTATATCTACGTTCGTAGAAAAATATAGTATACAACAAATGCATAAAGTCTTTTGACGTCAAATCTCCCATTTGTAAAAAAAAATTATCGCTTTATGCACTTGTTACTGAATCGAAAAAAAATGTTATTTAATATTTTCGGGGCATTTTTCGCAGAAAAATGTTGGAAACACTACTGTAAGTGATAATTTAAAAACTTTTTAAAGTTAAAAAGCTCCTGCTAAATAAATAATAGTTTAAAAAACTAAAAAACACGCTTTTATATGCAACCGAACTAAAAATTAGAAAATAATTTTTCATTACAAAGAGTTTGTATTACAGTAATAAAAGGTCAAAAAATGAATCATAATTATATACCTTAAAATAGAATTATAATAAAATTTAAAATAATAACAGAATAATTCACTTCAGAGTAAAAAGCGTGGGGTGCATTTTACTATTTTTTCATAACTTTTCCCTCATAGATATTTATTTACAAATGAAATAATTATAACATTTAATATATTAAGCACCCCACGCTTTTATTCTAAAGTAAATTATTCTGTTATCTGAAATTTTATTATTATAATTCTATTTGGAGGTATATAATTATGATTCATTGTTTGACCTTTCATTACTGTAATACAAACTCCTTGTAATGAAAAATTACTTTCTAATTTTTAGTTCGGTTGCATATAAAAGCATGTTTTTTTAGTTTTTTTAAACTATTATTTATTTTTTAGTTCGATATATCAATTAGTTTTCTGCGGACAGTGATATTGAAATGTTTCACGAACTATTTCGTAATCTAATCATTTCATTTAAAGCTTCACTGCTGCATGGCGTTTCAGAACGCAACTACTCCGAACAAGTTTCTGTCAGCCTTATGCTGAGGGTACGTCCGAAACTGCAAGCATGCGCAGATCGCGCACTAGCTCTTTCTCTGTTACTCTCCTACAGAAAATCTATAAAGAAATTTATTTATCCTGGCGATCCTAATCAGGATAACGGGATACTGTTTGCAGATTATTGTATTGTCATGGGTCCTTAATACGTATGCAAAATTTCAAAGAAATCGAATCGCTGGAAGTTGGTGACAATTAAGCTTAAAGATTCCGTTACATACATACATACATACAACCCAAGCTAATATAAAAGCGTGTTAAAAAATAGCAGTGGTAGTGTGCTATTAAAATTTAAGGCACCAAAATATTCTTTGTAAAACAAGTTAAAGTTTTTTAAACTGTACAAACACCTCAAAAGTAAGGTTTACCAGACAATACACCGAAATTGCTTAAGGAAAAATAAGGGTGATTTCCATTTAGTCAATGCACATTACTTTTCTCAGCTCAAAAGAGAGCACAGCGTCTTTCACATAATCCGTTCACTTAAGGTCGTTTAAACGCGGTTTTTTAAATGACGATATAAATTTAACATTAAATGCAACTCAAGTTAATGCAATTATTAATTAATTAACTTAATTTTAATTAAATTATTTCGTGCTGTATATTTCCAACAAACTATATGCAAGTATGTTACAAATTAATATTATTTTTCGTTTTAAAATATAGGTATTATTGAAATTAATATTAAAAACGTTCTTTAAATATTGTTCTGTGTTTTATTTTATCTTTCGTCACTTTTATTTCTACAGGGTGTTTCCGAAAGAGATGCTGATTGTTCGAGGGTGTGAATCTTGAGTGATTTTAAAAAGACAAAGTTCAAATAAACCTATTTCCTTAAATGTTCTAACTATTGTGAAGTTAAAAATACCTTTGTTGTATATTACCTCTGCTAACACTACCAATATTTAATTAATAAATATGGTATACAGCTTTCAATAGCGCATTTATTAATATCCCTCTACCAGAGTTTCTTTATGAGAAGGGGTTTAGACATAAGGAAGACCGGGGATAGCTTTTGTCAGGGACGTGAGGGTGTGAGAATTACGATTTCGGTTGGCAGTTCTGTTCAAAGTTGGTAGCATTATCAGCTGATGACAGAGTCGTGCCTTGTCGAAGCTTTGTTTGGTACAAACTGTGGAAATTTGCCATTTTCATTTTGGTTGTGTATTTTGCAAGGATTTCCAGTTGTTAATGTTTTTGGTTAGTTTAGAGACTTCACATATTATTGGTTCGGACTCGTTTTATTTTAGAGATTTTAATAGTGTTTAGTCGAATAGTTTTCAGTCATTCGTGTTTTTATATACATATGATACTGATGAGTGTCCGCTAATGAATGGTACACAGAAGAACCACAGATTTCTTATGCGAAAATACCCATTTAGGATTTAAACAAACATACCTATATCCAAAAGTTAATGATAAGAAAGATACGGGGTGTTAAAGGGATATAATAATTTCTGATATGTTTTTAAACATTTTAATAAAACTCGATATCCAGGAGTTTTTAGCTATCAGCTATTTATATCTGAACAGTTGTAATTATAGCTAATACGATGTTATTGATGGTACATACTTTCGGGTGCACTGAACAACAAACGGTTGTCAAGACCGATTCTTACTAAGTATACCTTTTTCTGCAGAAAGCATAGAGAAAGAAGCTTACTAGTTTACATACATACAGAGTAGTAATAAAAATTGGGTAGTTTTAGAGAATTTTAAATAGTGTACCCATCGCCCTCTAGTCTACACACAAAAATTAATATTCGATCTGAAAAGCTAATGTTTAAAACCCCGAGATACCGTTTTATTAAGATATTTAAGAAGGTGGGAACAATTATCGAAATAAATTTACTTTTTCTTTTTACTATGACACCCCCTGTATCTTCCTTATTATAAACTTTTGGATATTAGGTATGTTTGGTTAAATCGTAATATTTTGGCATAAGGAATCTGTGGTTTTTCTGTGTACCATTCATTAGCAGACACCTTGTATACAAAGTTTTTAAAATGGTTTTTGACTTACGGAACCATGGAAAATGTTTTGCTCTGCCAGGTACCTCATCGTCCTGTCGTCGTCGCTTTGATAATTTTTAATTTTCAATATTTAAACCACATTTATGTTTTTGTTTTAGGTTATGCTTATTAAAATATTCCAATAAATTTTGTTTACAACATACAGTTCTTTTTTGTTTTCTCCTTAATTCTACGCCACTGATCTGCCTAAAATCAAACATGGCCGAAAATGGCCCGACTTGACGTCACAGCCGCGCTAGCCAATATGGCGAATGTCGTGACCTATCTCATCAATCGACTTTGCCCTCTACAAAATTAAAGTGTACTATCTAAATCAATAAGACGCTTGAAATCTGCATTGTTCCGTGAAATGATATCTTTAGTCGATCAATACAACCTTTTTGCGGCCCAAATAAAGTTACTAAACATAACGCATATCAATAGATGGCGCCCAGTATTTAATGTCGTTTTTATGGTTTTTGATGTTGTAACTAGATGTCGCCTCTATGAAAATCTGTACAAAATAAGGTAGAAAACGCTTCCAATAAAACTATCTAAGTTTTTATGTAAAAAATATTTTTAGGGAACAAAAAATTACTTGTTTAAAACTGTTTTAAATCAAAAAGTAATAATTCATTTCAAACCCTGACGAATACTGTAATTGAGGTGTTGAGAGCCAGAGCGGACCATCTCACAATTTAAAAATGTACTTTAAACGAGTATTTTCAACGGCATAAAACTTATTTATTGAAGCCAAAGTAGGCAAAAAATAATATAGAATATTGCTAGCTTACTGAGTCCACTTTAGCTCTAATAAATAGGTTTTATACCATTAAAAATACGGGTTAAAAAACATTTTTGAATTGAGTGGATTGTCCACTCTGGCTCTAAACGCCCTAATTTTTAAATATTATATTTCTAGACGTTTCTTGCTCAGCAAATCAAATAAAAAAATAAACAAATTTTTTTTTGTACATTATTAAATAATTATTAGCAAATGGTGGATTCATTACGGTATGCATCAGGTATGCAACATTTAACAAATAATTTTTCCTAAATGTCGTTTAAATGAATTATTAGAAACTAACAAAATTTAGAGTGTGATGTCTTCCAGAGTAGTCTCAATACAATTTTGTTGTAAAATCAATAGGGGAGCCAATATTTAATGGCATCAAAATTTACATAGAATTTCTTCTAGCCAGTCTGGCGATGCACCACCCGGTATACAAAAACAAAACAGTAGGGTATAGATGGGTCCATATTTAATTCACTCTGAAAGCGATGCCGCCAAGTACACAAAAATAATAAAGTAAACAAACCTTTTCGAATGCACATAGCCTCGGACAGAGCCTTATTACATATTTTTAGATAAATAATAAAAATACATTGCTAAAACACGTATCAACTACTTACAAAACATTCTCTTATTTCGCCTCTGTCCTACAATAAAACCGGTGGCACGTGGCGTGGTACTAGAAACTCGTCGGGTTTAATATTTTTGCTGCAATAAATCATTGTTTACAAAAGGGTTTCTTTGCTTTATCATCATTTTTTGTGTACTTGGCGGCATCGCTTTCAGAATGAATTAAATTTGGACCCATCTTTACTTGTATTTATATTAATAGAGTTCGTGATACTTCTGGTTAAGTAAAGAGTAATTTTGAGATACCGTGTATTTTTTAGTTTTTCCCAAAAAAAAAAACAAGAATAAACATCTTTTTTGTCCCCTAGTATGTTTTTTTTTTATTTGTTAAATAAAAAGTCAATTTATATGAGGAGCACAAAGTTGTTCAGATCATTAAGCAAATAAAGGTTATTTTATTCTATTTTTTTTTCTTGGTTTTGGTCCATTCAGGTCCAATCCACCACCTCTCCCCTTCCGGACTATGCTTTCCAGGGCTTCGTCGGCGGAAAATCTGGATAATCGAGCTAGTAGCTCCCAGAAATTCCAAAAAGAAAACAAACAATTCAACAATCGATGCAATGCATAAATTGTCGGCTGTCAAATCAAGATCTGCTACTGGTGTTACGTATAACCTTCACTTTCACTACTGACAGTTCCCATGGCAGGCCCATCTATTTCCCGCCATTTGAGAAATACCTTGTGTTCACTACCAAACAGGATACCATTAGCTTATAGGAATCTTCGCTCACAGCGCTTAGATCCAGAAGAAAGATACCGTCAATTTAGCGTGAATCTTTCCTTGATCCCCGAAGGTAAAAACGTCCGTACGGCACCTCTAACCGCCACTCCGGGAAGATCTTTGTAGTCCTCTACGCACGTCCGCACTGTCCGGAGGTCAAACAAATAAAGGTATGACTTTTTCAAAATCCAACAATTTATTAATCCACTCTGTTCAGACATTCAAAACACAAAGATTTACCGGATTCAAAACAACAAGTCTAATCGAATTCACCAATTTAAATAGGATATAAGACACACATGCATCTTGTCACCAGTCTTGTCGCAATTTCTCTTTCCGGACAGCAAACAGTTGTTCTACAGATCCGGTCAGCGGAATGGCTGCCAGTCCGTTCGGGAAGCGATGCATCAAGCATTTCTTTCGTCCAAGACGGAATGGCCACAAATCATGTCTGAGGTGAAATTTTCATGCCAGTCGCCATACTGTTCATAGTGTAAATGTATTATTTGGTACGTGTACGGAGTCATGGAAGGAGTTTGATTAAACAATTATTGAGTTTTATTGTTTACTAGATTGAACGCGTCGAATTTCGAGGGGTTTTGTCGCACTTGAATATTAGCGCATTCACCCTCCTGTTAAGAGTATTTTATTGATAAAAAAACATTTTCAGGTAATTTTCTATAAAGTTGTGGCAAGTTGAAATTTAAACTAACCCTATTTTTTACCATATATCCCCTTCTTTTGAGCACAGTTTTTGATTTAAAGCCAAAGTGGCACACCATATTTTTGATTTTTATCTTTCCGGAGCGCCTCTTTTCCATCAAAAAATTTGTGAAGAGCAAAAAAATGACGCCTATTTTGGTGCCAGGCGCCTTACTTCATCACCCGAAATAAAATTGGATGACAAAAAAAAAAGGTCACTCCCTCCTTTTCACGCCTATTTGCCTATTCACGTTTGTGGGAACCTTATTCACAGAGAAATTAGGCATCAAAATCCCCACTCAACCTACACTTTTTAAAAGCTCCCCTGTCTAGCGCCTATTACTCCCCCTCTCTCTCACCTATTTCTTTCATGGCGCCCTAGGCTGTAGCCTAGGCAGCCCAATGGATACATACTGGCCCCTGCATCTTTCAAGACTCCGTTTCTCTACGTATTTCTACAGTATTTTTGCATTAATATAGCTTCACTCTCAATCTTAAATGAAGAACTGTGTGCAAAAAGAAGGGGAATATAGTAAAAATAAGGTGAGTTTAAATTTCAACTTTCATGATGGATATCTCGAGAACGAAACGTTTTTGATCAACGCCCCAAAAAGCAAACTTTTGTCAAAATCGGAGTTGCCGCAACTTTCTAGATAATTGCCAATTTTAATTATATAATCTAAATTACGAAAGAAGACGATTACGTTAAAATTTTAATGTATAGTAAAGACAAACGACAACAATTTGTCAATAAAATAAAATGTGTTAGACAAAAACATGTCTAATTTTTTTGTTGAAACAATCAGTATTTCTTATTTGCATGTATATAATAAAGATAGTTGATTCATTTATGTTTATTCTCAATACATGATTAATTTGACTAAGCCGGGAAGTAGAAGTAGTGCTGAGATATCCACATAAAATCGATGTTGACCATGGATGTTAACATTGAAAACAAACATCGATGTTTTTAAAAGCAATTTTACCAAATGCAATTAAAAACTTATCGCCAATTTTTTTAAATTTTATTTTTGGTTAAGCCAGTTTAGTTTTTATACGCTGTAATGATAATAAAACATCGACATTTAGATAAATGTCAAATATAAATAATTTTTTGGTTTGGTTTTATACAAAATACTCTCCCAAAAATCCCTATGATATCGTGTAAGGAACCTGAAATCTGACAGGTCAAATGTCAAAAAATCAGTTTTTTGAAATATCTCTGTTTCCTTTTCTTTTAATTGCATTTATATTTTTATAAAATTTGTAGAACACAAAATTCTTTACAAATTTGATTCTAAGCATTTTTGTTAGACCAACGGATCCGATAATAGAGGCGCAGAGTGTAAAGCACTTTACTTTATGTACATACCTTAGCACGCAATCAATCGTGATTTTTAGTCTAATATGTCATCTTTTTACTTAAGTATTTGCTAAATATCACGATTGATTGCGTGCTAAGGTATGTACATAAAGTAAAGTGCTTTACACCCTGGCGCCCTCTATTATCGGATCCGTTGGTATGACAAAAATGCTTAGAATCAAATTTGTAAAGAATTTTGTGTTCTACAACTTTTATAATAAATATAAATGCAATTAAAAGTAAAGAAAAGAGATATTCGCAAAAACGATTTTTTTGACGTTTGACCTGTCATATTTCGAGTTCCTTACACTATATCATAGGGAATTTTAGAAGAGTATTTTTGTGCCAAAATAAAGGTATGTACAGATATTCAGCTTATTCAGTAAAATTCCGAGGTAAAAGTCTGGGTTAACTGGGGTACCTACTAAGAATTCATATTTTAAAAGATCAGCATCTAATTCTGAAATACTCGATATAGCTTAGACCACGTTATATAGAAAGTTATTTTTTTTAAATCCAGATACCTCAGAAACGGCTGTTCAAATCAACATTTACAATGTAAATCTTTTTTATGTAAAATATGTTGAAAAACATTTCTTTTTTTTGAAAAATAACTTTACAAAGTGGCTCAAAAACAATAAAATTGATAGGAAATTCTTATTTCTCACCTTCTAAACCCTAGTTTTAGCCGAATATTGTGACAATAAACCTATTGTTAATAACATTATTTATATAAAAAAACTAAAAACACGAATACATTTTTTGACACCCCTGTATCTCCGAAATCACCCACATTTGGACTAAGGTAAGTTGGGTTAGATCGTCATATTTTACCCTCAGGAATCTGTGGTAGCTTTTTCCACATCTTTCAGCGTCACCCCTGTATATCCAAATGTTGATAATAAGAAAGATACACAGGTTCTCTTTTAACATCTTTTCAATTTTTTGTATGATTTTTCCTAACCTTCAGGATATTATTCCTGTTCCGCCACTGTCCCATCGTAAACCGGAGTCTCCGGCATTGTAAGGCATAACAGAACGGGATCGGTGCTTTCCTGAGCGTCTGCGACATTGCGTCCGGTCAATTGTAGGAACCGGAAGTCGCATTGTGCAACCCGATACCGTTGAAACGGCCTCTGCACGGCAAGGCACGGAGGTGCGTGGGGGTAACTGGATTGGAGTGGAGTGGGCTCTCTAAGAGAGTAGCGCCACATACACTTTTGTAGGTAAATCTATGATATGTTTAGTATACAGTAACAAAAACTGGATACCTCAATTTTTTTTTGCCAAGCCGCTAAAAAAAAAATTCTGTCTTTTTAATCGTTACCATGAAGTTAAAGCACTACTACATAAAAGTGTTAAAAAAGTAACTTTTTTAACACTTTGAAACGTTTTTTTACTACTTCTCTGAATTTGAGCGTTTTGCTCTGCAAATGGCTTTCTCACTTTCTACTAAACATACTTAAATATCAATTTATGCAATGTAACAGTAAACGTGACATCAACTGAACCAAACGGTCAGCTTGATGTCAGTATTTTAGTTTATGTGTCACTAGTTTTAAAATTTGACAGTTGGCAAATAAATTTAATAGAAATTGTTGAAAATTATTAGTAATAATAATGAATTTGGATGACTAAGAAATTGAAAAGGAATTTATACTGTCTTAGTATTATTTCTACAAAAGTACGTACATACAATTTTCTAAAATTAAATAATAAATGCATAGTTATAAAGAGGATAATTGTCTCTTAAAAATAAGGAGGCTATGATGTTTTGTTGCAATATAATGGCTGTGCTGCAAAAATTAAAATTAATAAGTTTAGATATATATAACATGAATAAAATGGTATTTTGGGATTTTTTTGCGGTCGTGGAAAAATATAGTATGTAACACATGCATAAAGGGTCTTTCTTTTTACTTATGGGATTGTCAAACTTGCCATTCGTTAAAAAGTATCACTTTATGCATTAGTTACATAAACTACCACTATAGTATGAGTGACTTTGTATTGAAAGATTTTATGTTCATTTTCACAGCGTTTAATTTACCTTATGGTTTTATAGAAAGATGTAAACTTTTGGCCTCTTGATGAAAATTTAATTAATGATATTTCGGAACGTGGGTATCGTTGATCGATATACATTACAATAAGTGTTTTACAAAAATAAAGAACAGTTGCAATACTTGTTCACTTCGTTATCAGCAAATATGGGAAAAATTTTATAAATTGTAATGCGTCCAATGTCACAAAGTTAAGAAAAAATATTTACAAAGTTCTTTAGTCGAAGAAAAAATAATTTGAATTTATTGGAAAATAAAGATACGTACATATTGTATCAGAAACCTGAAGGTTAAATAAAAGCATCCGTGAAAAAAGGAATAAGTACAAACAATTTTCAAAAAATTTATATTTTTTTGTTAAATTTGATAGTTTCGTCAAAAGAACTGGAAAAAGAGAAAATATTATATATTATTTTTAAAAGTTAAATAACTTAAAACACGCCGGTTTATCAAAAAATCAGAGCTTTTTTTGTAGCGCTCCAATTTTATACAAGAGAATGATTTGATCTGGCCTTTTTGATAAACCATTAAAAAGTTATGAAATTCTAAACTTTAAAAAAACAGCTTTTATGTTAAGCCGCGTCCGGCGTCGTTTTAAGGGCTTGGCGAATGATTTGCCGGTGATTTTGAGCTTGTCGGTTTTTGGCGTCAAAGCGAGCGCGCAAACACGTTGGTTAGTTTGACCGGATGTTTGGCGAATTGTTGCGAAGTCTGGACACGGCTTTAATAATATCGTCACCTTTAGTTGTAAAACCACCTAACTCCATTTTAAATAAACATATGCATTGTCATCACTGATCTCGATGGATTGCCAATGTTATTACCTGCACATGAAACGAAAGTTACATTTCAGGGGCGAAAAAACGGGTTTGTGCGCAAGCAAATCGAGGGGTAAACGCACCTGGAGCCAAACAAGCTCATCCGCATTATCGGAAAGAATTTGTCGACGCTGTTCTGGTTTTCTGTTCGGAGTACGGTAGCTAATGAGCGTCACGGTACAGACCGCGGACGGAGGGCACCCGTCCATTTGTTTACTGCGCGAGGTCGCAAAAATAAATGCTTCTTGCCACTGCAAGACTGCAAATTAATTAATTGTAAAACCACCTAATTCCAGTTTTTATAAAAAAAATTGACGTAGAATGTAATAAAAACACAAATTTTACTTTGTTATTTTTGTCACATATTTTATATTGCTTTTTGAAGATTTACATTACTATTTTTATTGTGTTTATAGATTCTATGTTCTCTAATATATCTAATTTTTTACTTTTTGTTCTAAGTGTAAAATTTTATACTATCTATATTAGGGAAAGAATGACCAGAGTCTAGAAAATGGTTGGAAAAATTTGAATTTCTTTGCCTAATCTTCCAACCATTTTAGCCTGGTCATTCTTCCCTATATAGATAGTATAAATATTTTACACTTAGAACAAAAAAGTAAAAAATTAGATATATTAGAGAACATAGAAATCTATAAACACAATAAAAATAGTAATGTAAATCTTCTTAATCTGCAAACAGACATAAAAATTCCCAATTATTTAATATTTTCGACGAACTGTAAAAAGTTTATTATAGCAGTATACTTGTAACAATAGAGATAGGACCTAACAATTGTAAAGGATAAACCAGATGTTATATTTACGGTATAAGGTATAAATTTATGCACTTTTTGTAATTCATTCACTTTTAAAAAGTCGTTTGAAAATGACATAGTATGTCGAAACTGCAGTAACGCAAAAAGCAATATAAAATATGTGACAAAATAACAAAGTAAAATTTGTGTTTTTATTACATTCTACGTAAAATGTATTGTCACAAAGTAACGGACTACTCAATAGATTCTTTAAAAAATTTGATTTTGATGCCATCTTTAGCCCTATTTTCTAAAGCTAAAGATGACAATCATAGATAACCTACATTTAGATCCGCAGTGGCAAGAAGCATTTTCGGATTTTACGACCTCGCGCAGTGGGTGGACGAACATGCGCACTTAAAAGCCGTGGCAAAATACAAACACCGGCACCACGTGCCCTCCGTCCCGCGGTCTGGACCGTGACACTCATTAACTACCGTACTCCGAACAGAAAGCCAGGACGCCGTCGACAAATTCTTTCCGATAATGCGG
The DNA here is from genome assembly GCA_014170235.1 of Listronotus bonariensis. Taxonomy (NCBI): domain Eukaryota; kingdom Metazoa; phylum Arthropoda; class Insecta; order Coleoptera; family Curculionidae; genus Listronotus; species Listronotus bonariensis. The sequence goes on along the minus strand of JACEGR010003122.1, from coordinate 55,473 downwards.
ATAGTCTGTTTGCGCACCAGGTGCGTTATCCTCAACTTGTTTGCGCACAAACCCAGTTTTTCGCTCTATAAAATGTAACTTTTGTTTCGGCGCAGGTTGATAACATTGCAATCCATCGAGATCAGTGATGACAATGCATATTTTATTTTAAAATGGAGTTAGGTGGTTTTACAATTATCAAGGTGACGATAAGGAAATTAAAATTTATCATGCGGGACCTTTTAATAATAATAATTCTTAGGGGCTGTGGCTTTTACAGGTTTTTTTATCATTACCAACAATATCTTGTTATTATATCGATATAATAAAAAAAAATTGTCGATTTTTTTTTGAATCAGTCTGAATATCCCAATATTAAATTTCGCGTCGAAACTTTCATTAAATCAATCTTACTTAATACCTAGACAGTTGGCCAGATATCAACGTCTAGTCAAATTAACGGCTACATAGTCGTTATTGAAATGAAAATGGCCGACCACACCCTCCTCTTGCACCTCGTTTAACCCTATATTAGAACAGATTATCGCGAGCAGAGGTATTACAACAAAAACGGTGATAATTTTTTTTGTTTTTGGTTTAAAAATATACAGGGTACTACATCTTAAAGTTTTAAATATAGTACTTCGAAAGGGTTGGCTTAATTCGACGCTTTTTATCGAAAACTCATGTTTCTGTATGGTTTACACAAAAACTACCCCCCTCTCTGCCAAACTTACTGCTAAAAATGCAATTCGGTTATTTGTATCTTTAGTCATTGCATCCTGTTTTTAACACGCTTTTATTAACTTGGGGTTGTAACTATCTATCTATCTATCTATGTAACGGAATCTTTGAGCCTAATTTTAACCAACTTCCAGCTATTCGATTTCTTTGAAACTTTGCACACGTGTCAAGGACCGATGAAGATGCAATAATTTAAAAACAGTATCCCGTTATCTTTTTTGAATCGCCAGGAAAAAAAATTCCATTATATTATAAAAACAACACCTAGGATGCCATCTGTTGGCAACATTTCAAACTTTGCTATTAAATGAAGAAGAAATTTTTTAGTTTTTACACAATTTGGTTAGTTGCACCATGGGTGTTCAATTTTTATGAACAAATAAAAATATAGGGTTAGTTGCACCATTAGTTCAAGGATTCCATAATAAAAATTACATTATGTGTAATGTATACATAATACATAATGTGCAATTAATAAAAATTAACATTCTTTTTTGGATCGCCAGGAAAAAATTTTCCTTTATATTATAAAAATATAAAAACAACACCTAGGTTGCCACCTGTTGGCAACATTTCAAACTTTGCTATTAAATGAAGAAGAAATTTTTTAGTGGGTTGCAATATATTGGCAACGGTCCAAACATTGCCTGGATTGCCATCTGTTGGCAAAATTTCAAACTTTGCTACTTAATGAAGAAGAAATTTTTTAGTGAGTTGCAATCTGTTGGAAAAATTTTAAAATTTGCCACTCTTGTTCATTAAAAAAATTTTTTCGCCATTTTGTCAAGAGTAGCAGAAACTAAAAATGAAAAATAATTAATAGTTTAAAAAACTAAAAAACACGCTTTTATATGCAACCGAACTAAAAATTAGAAAATAATTTTTCATTAAAAAATATTGTCATTTCATAGTAAAAGCGTGGGGTGATAAATATATTAAATGTTATAATTATTATATTTGCAAATATCTATGATGGAAAAGTTATGAAAAATAGTAAAATGCACCCCACGCTTTTTACTATGAAATGACAATATTTTTAATGAAAAATTATTTTCTAATTTTTAGTTCGGTTGCATATAAGTGCTGCGTTTTTTTAGTTTCTTTTTTAAAACTATTAATTATTTAATTTCCCTTCTTTATTACTTTCTTTTATAGAGATTGTTTTAATTTTGTTAACACATTTTCAAAGCTAATTTTTATGCACATTTTATAAAGTGACGTTACCCAATACATTTTTACAAGTTTAAAATAGTCAAAAATTACCTTTTTAAATAGACGGAGGTAAACGGGGCGCGAAAATATATCTTTTACCTGCACGCCTGTAAGGTTACGTTTATATCATAGGTAAATGGGGCGCCAGCCCTGGTGTGGGTCATGGCAGGTAAGAATTCCTATAATTGACACTAATAATTTGTATACCACTTAATCAGTTCAGTTCTCATTGTAATAGTGAATAGATGTGCGAAAAGATTTCCGCTCAAGATTTTAATAGTGAGAAAATGTCGGTATCAGTAATTGAAAGTGTGAGTGGAAAAGATTTAATAGCCTACAAAAATTTTACATTTTCCAAAGACAGTAAACAAAAGAATGTAAATATTTTTGATGCAATAAATGTTTCGTAATTAATAAAATTTTTAAAAATAGACCAACATTTTATTTCGATACCTTTACTTTAAAGAAAACATTTGCGCCCCGTTTACCTATACGATTTTATTGACCCCAAGATCCCTGCGCCCCATTTACCTGTTCAATAAAACTTTATTGAAGGCCTTGCGCCCCGTTTACCACCGCCGTTTTAAATATGTATCACAATTTATTTATTTTTTAAATCCGATTTTGAATCTTTTCTGTTATTAAAAACTATAAAAATATTCTTGGTGTAAAGCACCAGAACAAATTAGTTACTCTTAATGTAGGAATGAATGTCCAGGGCCGTGTCTACCGGGTGGTGCAAGTGTGTGCAAGGCACCAGGGTGCAACGCTCAGGAGGCGGAAAAATGTAAAATAAACGGCAGAAAGTATTGGAGTCAAGGCCGTGAGAGTAGTAAGAAAAGGAAAAAACAGTTTTTAAAAAAACAGTACACCTAAAGAGTGGGGACCTTTTTTCCTCCTCAAAAAAATTAATGAAGGAAGAAGGGGAATGGGAAATTGTGTGGATTGTTATTTTTTGCTCTTCATGTCTTTCACGTCAATTGCACAGTAAAAGAAGGTCAGGCACTCATAATACCGGCCTTATTTTGACATCTGAAGCTTGCGCTGATGCATGGTGGTATAAGGAATCTCTAAATAGGGATAGTGCCTGGCTTTATTCATGTCGGTTTTAGGTCGTGCCTTATTTTGGTCTTATTTTAGCTTCGGATCTATTCGTGTAAACCAAACGGCTGCCGAGCACAAAATCGAAAAGTTTTTGGAAGTAAAAATACTTAAAACCTTGCTTTTTCAAATGTATTTCTTTAATTGTGTTAAACAAAACCCTACAACACAAAACAATAAAGAAAAACAACCAAAAATTTTTCCCCTTTTTTTAGGTTAATGGTACTGTCAACATGATTTGCAATAACTCTAAACATAGAGTAAGGAAATTATAAGAGTTATCATGGAATAGCCGATTTAAGGACAGGATCATGCGAAAACTCCCAATATAATTTTATTCGTTTCTCGTTGAAATACCGCCAGTTAGTCATTTTAGTCAAAATAGGCGTCGCCCAAGATTCCTGACGTCAGGCGTCGACGTCAGGCGTCGTGGCGTCTGTCTGGTTAAAGTGTCCCATAGTCTCACTTAAGCTTACGTGTCTCTCTACAGCTGATGTTACACGAGGCGAGGCTTCAACCGACGCATTTAAAGTGTAAACTGGCAAAAATGACAAGCCTGCCGCCAGGCAGCGCTGAGCCTGCCGCAAAAGCGGTACGAAAATTTTAGCATGCCATGGTTTCTCTTATCCGTAGGTATGTTACTTTATGCTCTAAATTATGGGTACAAGCACTATTTAAATAAGGCCGGTATTAATAATTCCCGAGCTTAATAAGGCAACTTGCAATAATTCTCTAATAACAAATAACGTGGTAATATCTAAAAAACGGCCTAAAAGAAATACAGAGTATGATATATTTTTGAAACTAAAGGTAATTATTTGACCACCATGTTAAAACTGCAAAATTATTTCTCATTTAAAATTTTAAAAATTGAATAAATAAATCAAAAACGGGGTAAACCACTGAGGAATAATGGTGTAGACTAAAAACCAGCTACAAAGATGCCACAAGCGTCATACAAATAAAGACGGCAATCAACTATCGCTGTCTAAACTCGTCGTTTACATCGTGTGCGAGGAACAAAAAGAAGAATAACTGAAAGTGAGACAGAGGTGATGTCGCAATGGCATCTTGTCTGCTGGCGAGAACTTTACAAGCATATGGAATTATGTGGAATTGGGAAAGGTAAAGTAGAATTTGTAATGGGGATGTGTGGAATTGGGAAAGGTAAAGTGGAATTTGTAATGGGAATGTGTGGAATTAGGAAAGGTAAAGTGGAATTTGTAATGGGAATGTGTGGAATTGGGAAAGGTAAAGTGGAATTTGTAATGGGAATGTGTGGAATTGGGAAAGGTAAAGTGGAATTTGTGATGGGAATATGTAAAATTGTGGTGGAATTATGTGATATTGTTTGGAATCGTTGTGGAATTGTGGTGAAATTGTAATGGAAGTGTAATGTGATTGTGTGAATTTGTGGTAGAATTTTTGTAGAATTGTCGTGGAATTATATTATGAAAGAGTGAAATTGTGGTGTACACATTTTAGTTAGTGGTATACCCCTTGATACGACACCTTACAAAAAAATATTAAGCTTACATTTATAAAAGTTGCTGTGACAATGTTTATTCAAAATTTAAAAAGGTATAAATGAAAAAATCGGGTATAGCTTGTGTGTTGTTTTAGAAGATTTAGGAGTACAGAAGTTGAAAAATCACAATATATAGCAAGGTTTCATTTATAATTCAGGTGTGTTTGTTTAGTAATAAATAGACAGATAATTAATTCACATGACTTAAAATATACGAATAAAAAATAAATACCCCAACACCCTCATTTTACGCCACTATTAATCAAAAACAAACCAAACTAAAATGAATAACCAAATACAAGTTAATTATCCCTTAGAACCAGGTGTAAAAGTCATAATATTCTTGAGCGGGGAATAAATGAATAAATTAGTGGGGGTACAGATGTTTTTCGCACCACCGCGCCGAGGGTGGAAATAGGATTTTTTAAATCCTGAACTAAAAGATTTTTAACTTTAGATTATTTTTTTATATCTGGATGCTACTTAAAAGAAATTTTCTAAATAGATATTTTGCTTAAAAATAAAAAATAAAGGTTGTTCACTTCTGAAGAAAAATTATGTTTCTCAAGTTTTTGCGTACCCTGTATACAAAATTACCATTTTGTCTTCGTAAATCATATTTTTTCTACAAGCAAAATTTTTTATGAAAAATAACTTTTTGCCGAAAAATAAACTTTTTGATCCATTTTTCCTCTTGTAAACCCCATCCGTGAGCAGTATGTAGAACATAAAAACTACTTTCTTGACTTGCATTGTCTTTTGTTTGGTTGGAGAACCACGAGTTTCTCTGTTGGAAACCGTAAGTAGAGAAACTATACTGGATAATTCTTCAGAGCAGAAGCCATGGAAGTACCTATAAAAGCGATAAATCCCCCACAGCCCAACGATGTGCAAGAGAGGGAAGCCTTTCTGTAAGTGAAGGATCATTAATGAGACGAATAGCTCTTCTTTGAATAGAATCAAGAATGCTTAGGGTTGTGAGGGACGCCATGCCCCAGATATGAGAACAATATTCCAAGGGAGGTCGGATTTGGGACACATATAAAGTGTATAAATTAGAAGGGGAAAATACTTTTTGGCTCGAAAGAGAAATCCAAGCTTTTTGAAGCTGACGTGGCTATAGATACAATGTGTTTATGCCAGTTAAGGTTACTTTCAAATGTGACGCCCACAAGATTAAAGGTGTCTTTGCTCTGTAAAACTTGGCCGCTCATAAGTAGAGGATGAGTATTTGATGACTCTTTTCGCGACAAGGAACATGATTGTGTTTTGGATGCATTAAAATGGACGAGATTATTAGTGCCCCAATCCAATATTAAATTAAGATCCTGCGAAAGAGATATCTGCATCGCTCTGCGTTTGTTTTCCAAGTCAGGTTTAGTAATGGGTCTAGGAACCTGAAAACTGAGTGAAGGGTACTATCGTCGGCGAAACTATGAATGGAATTAGTTGTGGACGAGAGAGGGTCGTTGATGTAAAGAAGAATCAATGTTGGAGCCAGAACTGAGCCCTGGGGGCTCCAGCATTTACTTGGTGAAAGCATGAAGAATGGCCGTCCACAAGAACTGATATACGATGATCAGATAGATAACTAGAGAGCCAAGTACAGAGTTTAGTTGAAAGACCATAGGAGGGAAGTTTATTAAGAAGTGCGGCATGCCAGACCTGGTCAAAAGCTTTGGATATATCAAGAGAAACGATCTGGGACTCACCTAGAAACTCAAGAGACTTATTCCAGCAGTGTAATACGAAGGAAAGAAGACTGCTGTAGATCTTTTGTGGCGAAATCCATACTGCCTGTCATGCAAAATTTTGTGTTTTTCTAAGTACTTAAGAATTTGTGATTTAATTAGTTTTTCCATTACTTTACAAAGAACTGAGAGAATTGAAATTGGTCTATAGTTAGATGGAAGAGATTTAGATCCTTTCTTGGGAATAGGTTGAACACGTGCAGCTTTCCAGCTTTCCGGAAAGATACCTGTGTCGTAAGAAATTCGAAGGAGCCGAGTCAAGATTGGTGCAAGTTCTGGAGCACATTTTTTAAAACGATTGCTGGTATGCCATCCCGCCCAGACGATTTCTTGGTGTTAAGGGAAGAAAGGATACGCTTAATGTGTTTTACCTTAAAAATAATATCGGGCATTTTATAAGGAACTGGGGTAACCGTTGGAATTGGATGATTTAGGGAGGGTCAAGGGTTGAATTGGCAGCAAATTGTTTGGCAAATAATTCTGCCTTTCCTTTAGCGGTAGAAACAATTTCATCTTTTAAAGCTAGTGGCCGGAAAGAACTGGTACAAAAATTCCTATTTATGTTTTTCGCAAAGGACCAGAAAAATTTGCTGTCATTTGAGCAAGAAAGAACTTTGTTTTTAATACGATTGTCGAAGGAGTCTTTGGCTTCAGAAATTGTTTGATTGTAGTAGTTTCTTGCTTCAATGCTGGCCTGTCGGTTTTCTGGACTAGGATCCTGTAGAAACTTTTTGTGAGCATGAACTTTTAAAAATCTAGCTTTATCACAAGATTTGGAAAACCAGGGTTTGTTATTGGATTGTTTGGGGTTCTTAATGGTGTGTGGAATATAGGTTTCAATGCCCAATTGAATTGATTCCGTTAGTTGATTGCAAATTTGAGAAGGATCACCAGAAGAAAAGCAGAAGAAAGTCCAGGGGTAAGTACTTCCTCATACTTCTCCGTACTTCCCTATACTTCTCCGTACTTTCTGGTACTTCTCCATACTTCCCCGTACTTTCCCGTACTCCCCGTACAGTGTGACCTGCCAAAAATATTGTGTGGTGTGGTGTGTCATTGCTTCGCCATCCCTGCTATAGAGGGTTACATTGTTAATCTAATTTTTTTGACGATCCTTTATAATTGTAAAGAGACGTAAAGGAGTCGCCGATTTTAGCCCATAATGTAGGTTAATCCCTTTGAAATCCCATCAGATAAAATCTTGTGTGTTCACCACACCGTACACCACACATCAAATAACATGAAGTATTTAATGATGTCTTTTTGCCTTTTGACAGAACTTGCTTTACATTCCGCATACTTTCCGATGGGTCCTTTGTTTAAACCGACATCGACATTAAGATTTAACTGTCCGAAAGTAAGATGAAAATTTAAGCGGGAGCTTTAATTTTCCAGAAAATTACTTTTGTTTTCCATTCTTACGGAAATGATTAAAGTCTAATTTTACAGACTGTCTATGTATGGGTTTTATAAAAGAAAAAAGAATAAGAAATATCATTTTGCGAAAAAAAAGTCATTCTTTATAGAAACTTTTGCTTGTAAATATGGGTCACAAGGAGAAAATGTTGATTTCATATACAGGGTCCGCAAAAACTTAAAAACTTTTTTCCAAGAGTAAAATACTTTTTATTTTTTATTTTTAAGCAAAATGTCATAAGGAATATTTATTGTAAATACTATTTGTAATCGATCAAAACAATATTACAAAAATTGAGATATGCTCTATATTGGTTAGGCGGATTCATTTATTGGATGGTCTTCTTGTTGAGTACACGCCTGGAAAGAATGGGACCGCTTCGGTCCTGGTCCCGGGGCATACGAGCTGACCCTGTTCAGCACTATTGACCCCTATGAACTGGCCGGTCGCAAAGAAAACTTGTTCTAAAAAACGCAAAATCAAAGAAAGTGCGTATATATTATTAAATAAAGATAATTGTGTAGCATCAATTTCAGTTAATTTAAATAACACTTGGTTGCCTTTGCTCGATACTGAAGTATCTTCAGGAAAACTAAAAATCAACTAACTTATTACCTTTTTGTCTTACAAATAATAAATACACCAGTTACTTATGTCACTCATGACACATATGTCAAACTATTTTCAGTTTGAGATACAAAAATAATCTAAATTTTAATCATTTTTAATTTAAATATTAGTTAATATTTTATTTTTATTTTTTAACTTAATTTTTAATCTTGACAACGGTGGCAGACTTGCCACCGAAACGTCGTTTTTTAATTAGAATTTTTGGGTTTTTTGGGGGTTTTTCTTTTATTTTGTTTTAGGCGACCGGCCAGTTCATAGGGGTCAATAGGGCTGAACAGGGTCAACTCTGTACACCCCGGGACCAGGACCGAAGCGGTCCCATTCTTTCCAGGCGTGTACTCAAGAAGAAGACCATTCAATAATAATAAAAAATTTTACTGAACTCCATAATTTGGCGAAAACGCCTTGATCACTTTGATTTACAGTTGAAAATTGTGTTGTGTAGGAATTCGGAGAAAACTGGTGTTTGAAAAAAAAATTATGAATGTTTTTGGGTCAACTTATTATTGAAATTTAAAATAATTTATTTTTGAGACCTCTCCGTTTCTTGAAGCTTTGGTACCCTGTAACAACAATAATTTTTCTAAATGATATATTGCTTATTTTTTTTTTTTATAATAAGTTTTATACCAATTTAGACAAATTTAAGAATGACGTACAAGGAAAAATAAATTTTTACTACTGTCTTTCGTGAGGGATTACGGTAGATATATAAAAAAAACATTGATTTTGTAGTTCCAAGTGTAGGATGATTAGGTTATATTCATATGAAGTTTTCTTCTTAATTTTCGTTGAGGAATCACCCTTAAAGTTTGTCGGTGGAGATATTAGACTTAGACACGACCCTGTGATAAAACCAGCCAACGATCCTGAATTTTTCTCTAAACTCTAAAATCCAGTTTTCTTCATTAATTTTCTAAAGACTGTAGGGCAGCGGACAGCGTTGAAATCACTGGTGGTCCAGGGGGATTAGCTTTCCCCGAACAAAAAAAAATTAAAGAGGAAGAAAATTGGGATTTTTTTCAATGTTGTGTTTATGTGATTTTAGCTAAGTAAGAACGAAAGAAAATATGTAAGTCGTTTGTATGGTGATGATACGCTTAAAGTCCGGCACACATAACCGCTACAAGCCCGCAGCCGTGCGTCTCGCTGGTGAAATGTAGAGGGATGCGGTGCAAACAGTTTTGTATTTAATAAAATTGCAGCAATATGACTTTGTTATACTCTGATCTGATCTCAATGGATTACCAATGGTATTACCTGCGCGAAACAAAGTTACATTTCATGGGCGAAAAACGAGTTTGTGCGCAAGCAAACCGAGAGTGAAGCGCCTGGTGCCAAACAGATTATCCGCATTATCGGAAAGAATTTGTCGACGGCGTCCTGGTTTTCTGTTTGGAGTACGGTAGCTAATAAGCCGTCACGGTCAGACCGCAGACGGAGGGTACAGGGTGCCGGTGTTTGTATTTTGCCACGGCTTTTAAGTGCGCATGTTCACTGCGGATCTAAATGTAGGTTATTTCTGGTTAAACTACGCTTTAAATTACACCTAATCGTAAAACAAATCTTAACAAGTAACACAGTTTTGCCTAAACTACACTTACAGCTTGGATAAAGAAACAGAGATAAGTATGTAAATCTGTTTTATTCTAACAAGGAGATATACCTACGTAAAACAAAAATGCTTTTTATATTTTTGGGGCATAAAAATGCTTCTGAATTTTTCCGAATTATTCTGCCCCACTTACCTCTATCATTAAGCTGCATGTCCACTAGCAAGTAACCTCGCAACACTTTTTTGCGAGAGTGACTGTCCGGCTTTTGTACACTAGTTGAAAAATTTGAGCAATTTCACTCTCGGCAAAATCTCGAGTGATATCTGACATTATTTGGGCCATAAATGTCGGAAGTGTATACACGGTGCGACTTCCAATTTTATTGCAAGTTCATATAAAATGTCTTCCCACGAAGTAAAATGTGCTGCTGCGTGTGTTGCAATTATTTTAAAGCCACGTACAGACTTGGATACAATCGGCGAAAACATTTGTTGGCCGACTGTATCTTGAATGTTGCACATCGGTCGACCGACTGGTTGCAAAAGCCATGGCAACATCCGTGGGCGTTTGTACGAGCTTTAAAACTAGTGTGGACCAGAAACACTTGTATCTGCAAATGTTGGCCAACTTTGTTGCTGAAAAATTTTTTGAACAAGATACAGTCGGCCGACAATGTTGTCCCGATTGTATCCAAGTCTGAACATGGCTTAACAAAACCAAGAAAGAAAAGGAAAAGGAGAGTTTGGGTGAGAAACTGGGTACTCAGAAGGCACGACTTTGGAGGTTTTGAAACACTTTTAAATGAACTAAGGGATGAAGACCCAGTTTAACTTAATAATTTTCTGTGTACGCAAGTTTTGCAGTTAACGATTAATTTCTGTTTTATTTGTGTTGAACTTTGTTGACAAACACTTTAATGCATTTTGCTTCTTTATTTTATTGCGACATTCTTTATCTTTAACGTTCCAAAGTTCTAGATGGGTCCATATTTAATTCATTCTGAAACCGATGCCGCCAAGTACACAAAAAATGATAAAGTAAACAAACCTTTTCGAAGGCACATAGCCTCGGACAGAGCCTGATTACATATTTTTAGATAAATAATAAAAAATACATTGCTAAAACACGTATCACCTACTTACAAAACATTCTCTTATTTCGCCTCTGTCCTATTATAAAACCGGTGGCACGTGGCGTGGTAAAGATGGGTCCATATTTAATTCATTCTGAAAGCGATATCGCCAAGTACACAAAAATGATAAAGTAAAGAAACCCTTTTGTGAACAATGATTTATTGCAGCAAAAATTATTTAACCCGACGAGTTTCTAGTACCACGCCACGTGTCACCGGTTTTATAATAGGACAGAGGCGAAATAAGAGAATGTTTTGTAAGTAGGTGATACGTGTTTTAGCAATGTATTTTTTATAATGTATCTAAAAATATGTAATCAGGCTCTGTCCGAGGCTATGTGCATTCGAAAAGGTTTGTTTACTTTATCATATTTTGTATACTTGGCGGCATCGCTTTCAGAATGAATTAAATATGACCCATCTATATAGAAACTCGTTGGGTTAAATATTTTTGCTGCAATAAATCATTGTTCACAAAAGGGTTTCTTTACTTTATCATTTTTTGTGTACTTGGCGGTATCGCTTTTAGAATGAATTAAATATGGACTCATCTTTAGTAGTTCCCACTGGGAAATTAAGGCATATGTTTCTTCTTTTGACCACGTTTTTTTTTCTGAGGTCATAATTGCTTTGTTGTTTGTTACAATTTGCAGAAAATATTTCGGACGGTGTTGGAAACCGGCAAGTAATTTCGGAAGTATGCTTAGTGAGGTGTTTACACTAGCTATCTCGGTAATCTCTGAGAGTGGTCTTAGCCAGCGTATTTAATTTGCAGAGAGACAATCTCGAATTTTTTACACACGTCCGAGAGTCGCTCCCGGAAAAAAATGTCGCAAGTTACTTGCTAGTGGACATGCAGCTTTAAGAATCCGCGCCCGGTAAGGCCTTGGTACGGTTATGTGTGGTCAGACCTTTGCTTGGGTCACATCATTGAGCGTATAGTATAAAGGATAAAAAGTAATTGGGTCACATATAATTTTGGAAAAACTAAGTAATTCAAGTGTTTCATAATCTAACTACACCAAAACAGAAAAATATGGAAAATGCCTATTTAATTAATTCAATTAGCTACAATTCTTATCCTCTTAGCAAAAAAAAGTAAAAATGCACAAAACAAATTAATTCTCGTTTTTTCGCTCTACCCAAAACAGCATTCACTAAAAAGTGCTTATCTGCGAAACTATCGAAATAGGAAAATGCATATTTTGATCGAAACCAACATAAAGCATTTCCGAATTTTAACACTTTCAGCTATCCCAACCGTCGAGCGGTCCTTTGAAATATGGCCAGTAATATGTGGGGTGCAGAACGGTCGTATCTGATTAATTAAAACGGGGCTAAATTTGAATTTTAATCATTAATAATTCATACCTTATCACTCTGATAGATCTTTATGGGTATTGTTGTTTCATATGCACATACTAAATGCCACGAGTATTTTTGGTAAATGGAATTGACTGCTAAAAACTATAAATCTGCCGGAAAAATATGGTGTGTTTCAAGATAGTAGAGACATTTTGCACCCCTTATTTTGCAATTCCGTCGTGGTTAACGTTATTCTGAGACTGCGCAGTAACGAAAAATGATCCGTTATCGTTATTAACCATACCGGACTCCTTTAATTACGGATGAATACCGAAGAGCTTATCGTTATCGTTATTGTTAAACTGCGTGGTTTCCGGATTGTAGAAATTTTAATATCAATTATTTAAAAGGTTAAAATTTTAATGCCGTATTAATTAAAATATCATTTATACCTAGGCTCTAATTAGCGAAAAATCTATAGCAGTAATAAAAATCAAATAGTGTTAAGAAATTAAAACGGACTTGCACTTTTACGGATATTCTAAATCAGTAATTAATTTAGATGTTGCAATCTGGCACACTTGCTTTTTATTCTACTACCAAACCTAATCTTACTTTTGTGTTTTGCTTATACTGTACTGTTTGCATCTACTTTAAAAAACGAAATCAACAGTAGTGTTTGCATAAATTTAAATATGAATTTATATCTTATGAAGAATAAAAGTAAGTACTGATTTTTCGTAAACTTTAAAATCAGTGAACCACAGGTAAAAATAAGATTATGTGTCGAAAGCGCAGACGCAAAATAAATTTCTTAAAAGAGGCTGCAAAATCTCTGTCTTAAACTGCTGCCGTAATCGTTATGTTTAATAACGATAACCATAAGGAGGCCAAAAACGTCTGTTAATTTAAGAGGTGCAAAATGTCTCTAGTAGCCCAGCCAGGACTGCGTTCTAGAAGGGAGGGGTTGATGGGGAAAATTCGCATATAAAAAGGCAAAAATAAAAAACTCTTACTTCTTATACCGTTTGATAGCAAAAACTAATACCTTTTAGTCCCTTGGCCAGTTATTAAATGCACTTTATGATAAGAACACTTTTAAAACCTTTATAGTGGGGTTTCTTTTGACGAGTCTACCACGAATATTCATATTGCCATATATGGAAGCGGCGCTTTAACCCAGCCTGTCAATGTCAAATGTTTCGTGTGTCGGAATACGAACGCGTCACTATTTTTTGTCTAACAAGTTTACCACAATGTTTTACATGCAATTTTTAAACATTTTACCAAAAATGGTAAAGGTTACAGTCACGAAACCAGAAGACTTAAACACAAGTTTGGGGTATCGGACTAGGCGGGTTACGTGACTGTAACCCCTACGATTTTTGGGACAATGTTTAAAAATTGCATGTAAAACATTGTGATAAACTTGTTAGACAAAAATAGTGACGGGTTCGTATTCCGACACACGAAACCTTTGATATTGACAGGATGGGTTAAGCGCCGCTTAAAAAGCGTTCTTATCAGGAAGTTCATTTGTTTTGGCCATAAAAAAGTACCTAGTACCTAGTACCTCCAGTATTGTGGGCAGTATGTAAGTTTCTTTTTACCTTTGGACAATCCACGAAGGCTAAAAGCCTAAATACTATCGTTCCGTGGGTGTCTAAAGCGAGGTTAGAAAACTTTGTTACCACGAGACTTAAAAACCTAACGATTTGGAGGAGAAGGAAAGGCCTTCGCTGGCAGCAGAATTCACATTCTAGATCTCTCTGGGGATAAAAGAACGAACGATCGTGGAAAGTTCAGGGCCTGTCCAGATCATACATAGATGCATATGTACGGACTATGAGTTTCTCTCTTGGAAGTTGCAAGTGGAGGGACTATACTGGACAATTTCTTGGAGCAGAAGCCGTAAAACTACCAACAAAATAGCGATAGATCCCCTAGAGGCCGATCATGGGCAAGAAAAGAAAGGCCTTCTGTAAGTAAAGGATCATTAATAAGATGAACAGCTCCTCTTTGAATGTAGTCAAGAATGTTGAGGATTGTCGGGGACGTCATTTCCCAGATATACATTCAGGGTGTAAATTAGAAGGGAGAAATACTTTTTGGCTCGAAAGAGAAATCCAAGTTTTTTTTGGAGTATGTTCACCGATTAGTCCGTAAAATTATTTTTTTAGTTGAATAAATGCTCTTTTAAGATGGTCCCGTTAAAAACAAGTGAGATCTGATGGTAAAATTCTCGAAATATCGAAACAAGAAAGTAAAATTTTAGAGGTTAAAGTTCTATACAGTCGGTTAAAAATGGTAATTTAGTATGTTTATATGGTACTTTTACCGATTGTATAGAAAATTATTTATATCTGTATTTTAATAATAAAAAACAAGTTAAAATAATATTGTAGAGCGAAACTATAAATTTTGCGCCTCTCCTTAAATAGTGGAACATCAGACAAAATTTTTAAATTCTAAAAAATAAGAAGGTCCTCAACTTTAAAAAAGGCGCTCTTTTCTACTAACTTTATCGTTAATCTGAATAGCAAAAAATCCTACAAAACCCACTCTTGCCAAAAATTGAAGCAATACACCGATTATATTAAGCCAATTTTATAAAAACCAAAATTAGAATGAACTTTTACCTCACCGTATCTCCAAAATATTTCATACTTGAACTAATTCTAAAAAAGGTTGGGTTAAATCTTTATATTTTAGCCTCATGAGATTGTGGTAGCATTTTTCAGTGTGTTTAAAATTGTTATATTTTCTTTAGATTTTTTTTTATCTTTGAACAATTCACGAGCTGAAAGCGCCTAAATACTAACGTACCGTGTGGGTGTCTTAAGCGAAGTAAGAGGGAGTTTGTTGACACGGGACTTAAATACTTGAAGATTTGGGGGAAAAAGACCTTCGCTGGCAGTAGGTTTCACAGTTCTAGAAACTCTAGGGATAAAAGAACGAACGAAGTGGGAAGTTCGGCGCCTTGTCCAATTGGACCGTATAGGGATGCATACGTGCGGCACCAGGAGTTTCTCTGTTGGGAGCTGCAAGAGGAGGGACTATACTGGATAATATGTCGGAGCAGAAGCCGTAAAAGTATCTATAGAAGAGCGATAGATCTCCCACAGCTTGACGATGGGCAAGAGAAGGAAGATTAAGGAAATAGAAGACAGATTAAGTTTCTTAATTTTTTTGGTTGTTATGGTTGTTTAGTTTAATAGAAATAAAAATAAAATTCACTTAACTGTATATTTCTAGACCATAAAGAGTAATATCGTCTCAAAATTTTAGTTATTTTTTTGAAAATTACCCTGTAACTAGAGAAACAAAAATTATTGACCCATGTTTATATTAACTTTTCTTCCTTAAATTAGTTTATGGTAATAAATCCCTAAATTTTAGCACAATTACCCTATATATTAAGCAAATTCAACCACTACACACGCAAATCGCTGAAATACCACCCCCATCAAAGAATTCACGTCTGAGCTTGTCTTTTAAGTATAGCATCCCTAATCAGGGCACACCCATCCATAAACGTCCATTGTCGCTGACTAAAACGATTTAGAAACATTGAATAAAATGAGATACGCCTTAATTAGCTCCAATCTCACTGCTCTCGTGTCAAGAGACCTGTGACTACCAGCCTTAATGGCGATATGTTATGGGAAAATATTTACTTTTGCTGGCAATTTGGGGTTGTTTAGCCTGTGGGAAGACGTAATTAGATTAAATTATTTATTTATTTCTTATTCTGTAACACAATGCTTAAATGTTTTGCATTCAAAAAATAAAAATGGTATTTTTATTATATTCTATACGTATTTTCTACTGTCACGTATAGTAAGAAACATTTTAAAAGCGCAAATTCGGTACCCTTAGAAAATAATACAAAAAAAAAAAAACATAAAAGACCGCCTGCAATTGGACTATTTTATATGAAGGCGCCGCTATCCTTTACAGCGACGCGCCGATACACTATGGGTTAGAAATCCATTATTTTGGCCAAAAAGCAACTTTGAGATTTTAATGGCTCATGCGTGTATTTTTAAAGTAGATACTCCAAACAACATGTACGCAAAATTATAAAAAGATATGACGACTTCTATTGGGAGTAATAAGAAACTCTGAAAAATGTATTTTAAGCAAACATGAACCATATCACAACTATTTAATCTACTTAGTTTATTATTAGCCTTGTTTACCAAAAAAAAGTAAAAAGAGTTTAAATAATAAAAGGTATTGTTGTGTTTCCGATGCAGTCTCGCGAAGTCGTGCTACTTTTGTCAAAGAATTTTTCACCTTTTTCTTTATCAGTTTTGTGCCTACAGTGCCTTCCTACTTTTCGCTACTTCTGAGTTTAAGGACAGATACAAGATATTTTTATAATTTACAAGGTTTTCCATTTTAAAATTTAATATGTTTTTGTCTTACACTGTATATCCTAAAAGATAAAAGCATTCTGATGAAAGGTATGGATTCTACAGAATCTATCCTACAAAACAGTGTTTTTTATTTATTTTATACTGTTAAAAATAAAAAAAGCTGGGAAAGATGTATCTCTATTACGCTTCTAAGAGTAATTTACTAATTATTTTTCAGATTTGGATGGTCATATTTCCGCCCAACCTAAATTGAGATAGACACATCAAATGTAGTATTTTTAAAAAGCATTTTAAAAGGTTTTTTGGATGGTTGATATATAATATTCAGGGTATTCCATTTAAAAAAACTCATACCTCATTGTCGATACCCTGTATATCATATGAGATAACAATCATCGTATTACTGATTAGAATACTACCAGCAAGATTAATATCCGCTAAGCGTTTCGACATTTAAGTTACCTTTGTACAGTAAAAAATAATAATAATAATTTTAAGGGGGTGTAAATTTATAATAACATATAATAAGTTTTAGGTTTCCAAAAAGCATTTGTAATAATTATAACAGTTTTTCAGTATAAAGGCACACCTATTTAAGCTGAGATCTGGTAAGTTTCAGAATTTTGACCAAAAAATTGATTTCTATCCCATAGTGCGATGACCAGCTGCATTAACGGCATATCATAAAAGAAATATAGCAAAAGGCTGGTCATGAAGAGAAGCATCGCCGATTTATTTGTTTTAAACTTCTTGTAGACTTTTTTCTTATCAAAGACCACCAGTTTTACATTTTAAACCGTTCCTTCTATACACCAAGTTACTATTATTTCAATTTCATCATAATTTTTTTATAGAGATAAAACAATGGCTATTATATTAATACACGTGCCGTATTCTTCATAAGGTAGAGTAGGTAATTGCCTAGAGTGCCCCGTCTAAAATAGGAGCCCCGCGATTCGTGAAAAATGCAAAATTGTTAAATAAACTGGAAAAGGGGTGGTGTTTTTTTTCTCTTTGGTATTGAAGTCTATTGCGTGTACAAGGGGCCCCGGGAAAGATTTGTTCTGTTTGGTTTTTTAGATTACCAGCTTATTTTTTAAGAATTAACAATGGTATGCAGGGTTTGTCCCACGGTGACACTCTTTCCGGGTTTAGTCGACTACATCGATATTCTTTAACATAAATAAATACAGAGAGGTCAAAATTATACATTCAAAATTATATCGACAAAAGCCTTATAAGCCAATTTTTCAAAATGGAAACCCCTATTTTTTATTACCTTATTCAAATAAGCATTAAAATGAGGGTAACTTGGTATAACCTCACACAAAACTTATAGGTTTTACATTAATGGTCTAATTATCCAAACTCAAAAAAAAGTCACATGGCTGCGCCTTGATGGGTAGTAACCTACAACAATTCTAAAAAATGTTGATCTTGCTACAGTTTTAGATTTTTATTATGGATTCGGTAACATAGAAAACCTTGAAAATATCTCTCTTCTTTGCCCTATCATTAACCTTTTTAACAATAAACAATTAAACAATTTCCACCCGCTCGACTACGCACGCATCATCACGATCCTCCTGCCACCGCCTCGATATCACTTATATCCTGCAAAACAATCCACCACGCACCGCGGCAGGGACGCGTTCTCAGGATGAGCACCCCCCGCGAGAGGGATGACGGGGGTTGGGCCCGCCCCCGCCCTGTAGGAACAGCCACTTGCGATATCGCTTCCCGCCATTCCCTGTTGGCGGCGCGCCGTATTCCACAGGACCAGGAGTACATTTCCTGACATTTTCCTGCCGATCTGTCAAAAGGACAATTCTGCAAAAACGCGCGCCAATTACCCGCCGGTCTAGTGACTCGAGACTTCGAACGGAACATTCTAGTTTCTGCAGGAAATCGTTGTTCCTTTTGCAGGAATTCCGATATGTGTGCCATTCGTAAACTTTTATCTGGTTTGCACGTTGAGACGTGTATTCAAAGGCTGCCTGAATGAATGTTCTTTGATTACTGACATGCATCTAATAAAGTGTTTCGGTGAACTATTAGATACTTTTAGTGATACTCAGTAAATTTAAAGAAAGGTAAGACAGTAGTATAGAAGGAACAGTTTAAAAATGTAAATTGGTGCTCTTTGATAAGAAAAAAATCACAAAAAAGGTTAAAGCAAATAAATCGGCATGCTTGTCTCTTGCGGCCGCCTTTGCTATATTTCTTTATGATATGCCGGTTGATGCAGTTGGTCATCGCACTATGGGATAGAAATTATTTTTTTTGGTCAAAATTCTGAAACTTACCAATCTAACTTAAAATGAGGTGCTTTTTACTGGAAAATATTGAAAAAAACATTTAAATTAATACAAATGCGTTTTGGAAACCTAAAACTTATTATATGTTATTATAAATTTACACCCCCTTAACATTATTATTTTTTATTGTACAAAATAAGCTAAAATATCAGCTTGTTTGGTTAATTCGGTAGATATTCTAACTCAGTAATCCGATGATTATTATCTCATATGATATACAGGGTACGACAATAGGTATGATTTTTTTTTAAATGACAATACCCTGAATATTATATCACCACCAAAAAATCTTTTAAAATGCTTTAAAAAATACTACATTTGATGTGTCTATCTCAATTAGTTTCGGAAATATGACCATCCAAATCTGAAATATAATTTTAAATTATTCTTAGAAGCGTAATAGAGATACATCTTCCCAACTTTATTTTTTTAACGTATAAAATAAATAAAAACACTGTTACTGGGTAGATTCTGTGGAATCCATATCTTTCATCAAGAATGCTTTTTATGTTTTAGGATATACAGTGTAGGACAAAACATATTAAGTTTTAAAATGGAAAACCTTGTAAATTATAAAAATCTTGAATCTGTCCTTACACTCAGAAGTAGCAAAAAGTAGGAAGGCAATTGTAAGTACAAAAACTGATAAAGAAAAAGGTAAAAAATCTTTGACAAAAGTAGCGAGACTTCGCGAGACTGCATTGGCAACACAACAATAGCTCTTATTATTTAAACTTTACTACTTTTTAGTAAACAAGGCTAATAATAAAGTAAGTAGATTAAATGTTGTATATTTATGTTTACATTTTTAAGTTTATTATTACCCCAATAGAAGTAGTCATATCCTTTTATAATTTTGCGTAGTTTGGACTATCTACTTTGAAATACACAGCATGAGCCATTAAAATTTCAAAGTTGCTTTTTGGCCAAAATAATGGATTTCTATCCCATAGTGTATCATCGCATTGCTGTAAGGATAGCGGCGCCTTTGTATGAAAATAGTCCGATTGCAGGCGGCCGTTTTTATGTTTTTTTGTATTATTTTCAAAGGGTACCGAATTTGCGCTTTTAAAATGTTCTTACTATACTCAAATCATTGAAACAGTTTTAATAGATAAATAAATAATAACACTATTTAAATAAAAAAATTGCACTTGAAGATTTAATATACAGGGTAATACAAATTAAGTGTCCACCATTGGTAAGATTAAAATTATAAAATTGTTTCAATTGATAAACTATTAGCATTTTTCGCACTTTAAGAATAAAAATTAGATTAAACCATATTGTGTATGAATAGCATTTTTAAGATGGAACACCAGGTATATTTTATTTCCATTTAAAAGATATGTATTTGCTGTGTGTGCTTTAAAAAATACAACATGTGATATATCCAATTTTTAATATTTTCGAAAAAATGGCCATTCTTAGGATTTTGATAGTAAATGAGCATTTTTAAATTAAACACACTTTATAGAGTGTGTTTGTAAACTGTGTTGCCAAAGTCCTATTATTAAAATAATAAAAAAAGTTCATATAAACAAGGGGACTTTAAAATCTCGAAAACACTTACATATTTTAGTAAAATTTGTGAGACTAGATATATGTTATTTAATTATTTGTTGTTGCTGTTACATAAGTTTAAGTGTAAAATACGGTATTTCTTGATTTCCGGCAAAACTACAAGTTCTATGGAAAAAAAAGATAAATGACAAAGTTGTAGGCAATAAAAAGATCTACAACTTTTGTATTTACGTTCTCTTTACAAAACCTCAAAATTTATGTAAAAAATTGAAATAACCAAGTTTTTGGTTTTTATTTTTATCTTTTACAAAAAATAAATGATTTTCACCAAATTTGGGGAAAACGTATCTTTGCGTGTCCCTAAATACACTGTAATTTTTTTTGGTTTGAAATATTTACTTTTCACATTATTTTGACATAATATCGAAAAAGTATCCCTATTTCCAAAGGAAAATTCACGTGTCTAGATAACGGCATTTTCAAAAAGTTGGTAGTCTTTATCTCGTTGAAATCTCTACTTTCTGATGGTGTAAAAAAAATACATTACAATGGTTAATGGATTTTTTTTAAATCAAAATTAGACCAGGGTCGATAATTTATAAAACCAAGAAAAAAAATAGTACAGTGAAACCCATTGAAAAATGTAAAGGAAATAACAAAAATAAAAACGTGCGATCTGAGGTCGGGAATTTTCAAGGGTAAAAAATGGGTTTTCTCGATTTTCGGCAAAATTACTAAGTACTTAGGGAAATGTACATTTTTTTACGATATTAGAAAGTAGAGACTCTGAAGAACAAAAAGCCCACCGACGAAAATAAGGATACTTATTTAATATTAGAGACATTTTGCACCCCTTATTTTGCAATTCCGTTGTGGTTAACGTTATTCTGAGACTGCGCAGTAACGCAAACATGATCCGTTATCATTGTCTAACCATACCGGACTCCTTTAATTACGGATGAATACCGAAGAGCTTATCGTTATCGTTATCGTTATTGTTAAACTGCGCGGTTGCCGGATTGTAGAAATTTTTAATATCAATTATTTAAGAAGGTTGAAATTTTAATGCCGTATTAATTAAAATATCATTGATACATAGGCTCTAATTAGCGAAAAATCCATAGCAGTAAGAAAAATAAAATAGTGTAAAGAAATTAAAACGGACTTGCATTTTTAAGGATGTTTTAATTCAGTAATTAATTTACATGTTACAATCTGGCACACTTGCTTTTTATTCTACTACCAAACCTAACCTTACTTTGTGTTTTGCTTATACTGTATTGTTTACATCTACTTTAAAAAACAAAATCAAGAGAACTATTTGCATATATTTAAATATCAATATATAACTTATGGAGAATAAAAGTAAGTACTGATTTTTCGTAAACTTTAAAATCGGTCAACCACAGGTAAAAATAAGGTTATGTGTCGAAAGCGCAGACGCAAGATAAATTTCTTAAAAGAGGCTGCAAAATCTCCGTCTAAAACTGCGGCCGTAATCGTTATGTTTAATAACAATAACCATAAGGAGGCCAAGAAACGTTTGTTATTTTAAGAGGTGCAAAATGTCTCTAATAAGTCAAAATAAAGTTTTCTTTTATCTTTTGGACAAACCACGAAGGCTAAAAGCCTAAATACTAATGTACTGTGGGTGTCTTAAGTGAGGTAATAGGGAGTTTGTTGACACGGGACTTAAATACTTGAAGATTTGGGGGAAGGAGGAAAGACCTCCGCGGGCAGCAGGTTCCACAATCTAGAAACTCTAGGGATAAAAGAACGAACAAAGTAGGAAGTTCGGGGCCTGTCCAGTTGGACAGTATAGGGATGCATACAGGCGGAACCACGAGAGTTTCTCTGTTGGGAACCGTGAGTGGAGGAACTATACTGGACAATTCTTCAGAGCAGAAGCCATGGAAGTACCTATAAAAAGCCCCACAGCCCGATGATAAGCCAAGAGAGAAAAGCCTTTCTGTAAGTAAAGGATTATTAATGAGGCGAATAGCTCTTCTTTGAACAGAATCAAGAATGCTTAGGGTTGTGGGGGACGCCATGCCCCAGTTATGAGAACAATATTCCAAGGGAGATCGGATTTGGGACACATATAAAGTGTATAAATTAGAAGCGGATAAATACTTTTTGGCTCGAAAAAGAAATCCAAGCATTTTTGAAGCTGCCGTGGCTATAGATACAATGTGTTTATGCCAGTTAAGGTTACTTTCAAATGTGACGCCCACGAGATTGAAGGTGTCTTTGCTCTGTAAAACTTGGCCGCTCATAAGTAGAGGATGAGTATTTGATGACTCTTTTCGCGACAAGGAACATGATTGTGTTTTGGATGCATTAAAATGGACGAGATTTTAGCGCCCCAATCCAATATTAAATTAAGATCCTGCGAAAGAGATATCTGCATCGCTCTGCGTTTGTTTACCAAGTCAGGTTTAGTGATGGGTTTAGGAACCTGAAAACTGGATTGAAGGGTACTATCGTGGGCGAAACTATGAATGAAATTAGTTGTGTAAAAATAAATTATTAAAATAAATTATTAAATCCAAAAAATTATAGTAGGTTACTTTTGTTATATGTTTTTTTGTCATTGGACAATTCACGAAAGATAAAGCCAATTACTAACGTACCGTGGATGTCTTAAGTGAGGTAAGAGGAAATTTGTTAACACAAAACTTAAATACTTAAAGATCTAAAGGAAAAGGAAAGACCTCCGCGGAACCAACAAAGTGAAAAGTTCGGGGCCTGTCCAGTTGGACCGTATAGAGATGCATACGCGTAGAACTTACAAGTTTATCAGTTGGGAGCTGCTGATTAAAAGTAGTACTAAAACAAACTTTCTTATAAACCACGATCATTGTACTAATGCCCTACCCACTATCCAGCTAGAAAAGTTCTAAGTGATTTTTATGATAACAAAACCTATTTAGCGCTAAAAATAAAAATTGTAAAACGGTGCATAATGAGATGAGGGACCTTTTCCTGTTCTTTTAATTCAAAACGGAAACAAACAATCGCGTATTTGGCCGCGTCAACATCGCTCGGCCTTCTCAAGTCGCGTTTTTCACCGATAACGTTGTCGAGATGCGTCTTTTTTTTAATATGCCGAAAAAAGTACCGGGAACGTAAATCCGGGTGATCGTCGGGATTTAAGTCCTAAAAGTGACGTGAAATTATACGTATTAGATAAAATAAATAAAGAAGGTTTTTAAAACGAGTGGGAACTACAAGATAGAAAATTTTACAAACATTTTTCGAGAAAATTTGTATTGGTCAATTTATGTTTATATTAAAATTGCAACAAAAGAAATGAGTGTTAAGTTAGAGTGAAAAATATAAATATTTAACATATTGAAGTGATAATAAAAATACTGCGGTGTGAATTACCAAAAGGTTAAATTAATGGATTAAATATTAAAATGACCATAAGAACTTACAGCGTCGTGAAGCTCTGCACCAATATGTAAACATCATATAATAAAAATGAGGTATTTATTTATTCAGTTACTTTCTACTAGTAGCTAGGCCAGAGGCGCAATAAGGGGGCTAGGGGTGACTTAGTTCTCCTAGGTGGCGTCTACCCCCCCTCCCAAAAAAAGTGGAATTAAAATATATTAGTGTTTTTTGGCACATACCGGGTGGTGGGTCGCCAGGCGGAACATAAGAAATTCGATGTAAATTGTAAGAGGGTTAATTATTGGCTCCCCGGTATATTTTACAAAAAAACTTTAAGATAACTTTTTAAAGAGACCAATCTGACAAAGCCGCGTGGCAAACCAATCTAACTTATCCACATTTTAAATGTCTATAACTTTTTAATTTATTTACCTAATAAAATTATCCAAAAACCAATTTGGACAGTGAAATATCAAGTTTTTGTCTGTTATACAGATTACACAAAACAATTTTATTAACAGAATATATTAACATAACTTACTTTTTTAAAATGGCACAAAATTATCTGTTTAAGGCTAGCGATTTACCAAGCAATACACCTGATACTTCCACCCGCGATTCCGGCCGCCGGTTTCTTTAATTATTTATTTTTGGTGAAGTGGCCACTGCAAAGTATAGACCTGTTTTAAACTTTAAACCCTTTTAGTGAATACCGCCGTGAATAGTTTTGTAATCAAATGCAAAGAATACTCTAATTATCGAGATTAAATCCTATAATTAAACTGTAACTCCGTCTCTTCCAATATTGTACCAAAAATAGTGTCCATTTTAATGCTATAGAGACACAATCAAAATCGCTGTCGCGAAAAATGGTTGTAAATACTGATTTTTACAGAAGCCATATTCTACAAAAGAAGGAGTCATTTAATCTTGCATCTTACTTTTGGAAAATACAGGGTGGCCCACCATATTCGACACGGTCTGTCAACAAATTTACATTTTGCAATAACGGCTTAGTAAATAGGCATAGCTATATCACAGGCTACTTACATCTAAATAGACATTTGGAATAAAAATATGTTAAAACGGAATTTACTTAAAAAGTATAAAAGATAGGTATAGGCAACCTATACACCATTTAAAAGAGCATTTGGTTTGTCATCATGTGGTGTAAAAAAATACAGGGTGTTCCATTTAAAATAAGAGAGATATTGCTATTTGACTTTCTAAAAAATTGAAATTATTTTTTGATCACCCTGTATAATCTATGATCTCGATATGACCTACGTATGATAAGGCAGACTTTTCCTAATTTTGTTACAAATTTTAAAGTTTAAGGAGTTTATATTGTTAAAATAAAATTAATTTAATTGCACCCCTGCATTTAAAACAAAAATCAAGTATCACAAAAACGAATAAAATTGGACACTTGGTACTATTAACAAACTTCAATTATTTTTTTATGTGGAATCAAAAACCGTCATAAAATATAGGGTGTTCCATTTAAAAAATATAACTTTGATAGGTCGTACTTTTTTGAGACATCCTGTATAGAGTGAAATAATTTTATACCGTGGCCTTATCCGACCTGTATATGTTTCAGTATTTACTTTTTTTAAACCCCATGGTTATCCAGCTACAGACCGTGTCGAATATGGTGGGCCACCCTGTATTTTCCTACATCTAATCAGTGTACCTTGTACGTTACATAAATGAGGTCCTCCTTTATCCCCCGGATAACCTTTAGGGAACTTGTCCTGTTTTTATAAATTTTTGAAGGCTTCTGCTCCCAAGAATTAGCCCGTATAACCTTTATCACTCTCTCAAGTTTTTAAAGACAATGCATGCAATATCACTTAATATAAAATTTGACTTATGGTTTACACTCTAAACTTTTTTTTCAGAAGAAAGTGCAGTTTCCGTCGGAAAATGTACGAAAGCTCGTGCTCCTACCAAGGAGCCCTCGAGCTAAAACGTACCACCGCCACGACTTGTCCCCTCGGGATAAAAACGGAAGAGTTCGGTACCGCCAGCGATTGGCCCGCGTACCGGTTCTGTAATCCCAGTACCTTTGAACAATTAAAACAAAGTGTGGAGAAAGCCAAAGCCGACCCAAAAACAAGAATCCTAAATATTAGCAGATTTTATTAAGAAACACCCAGAATACTCCTATCCTATATAGTTAAAAAAAGCGTGACTCTTTATATCTGTAAATTCCTAAGATCTTAAATTAGACTAACTAAAAAAAACTGAAATTTAATGCTGTTTTTTTATTTTAGGATAGGACTCGTTCTTCGGTAACACTAGTGCGTTTAGTGATCTATACAATGTTTCGTCCGGGTGGAAGAAATCATCAGGATAACATTCAAGATACCAGTAGGTTAAGGGACAGTAATGAAGTAGATATCAAAAGGACAGGTGAGATTTTTTTAAGAAATCTTTCTAATTTTAAAAGAATTGATGTGTAAACCCATTTTACCCGCCAAGTACACAAAAAATGATAAAGTAAAGAAACCCTTTGTGAACAATGATTTATTGCAGCAAAAAATTTTTAACCCGACGAGTTTCTAGTACCACGCCACGTGCCACCGGTTTTATAATAGGACAGAGGCGAAATAAGAGAATGTTTTGTTAGTAGGTGATACGTGTTTTTAGTAATGTATTTTTATTATTTATCTAAAAAATATGTAATCCGGCTCTGTCCGAGGCTATGTGCATTCAAAAAAAAATTGTTTTCTTTATCTATTTTTTGTGTAATTGCTGGCGGCATCGCTTTCAGAATGAATTAAATATGGACTCATCTATATAATTGCTGGATATCTTGATTTATTAGATATAGAGATGCGCGGTTTTTGCAGAAGTTTTGCTAAAGACGCGGTCCTCATATTAACAAAAATTGCGCGTGGTGTCCGGAAAGTGCGGTTTGGCACGATTTTCAGCAATCCACCTGTTTATAAAAGCAAAAGAACATAAATTTAAATAGGGCTATCTTTAAAGCTAATAATATTAACGAAAATCTCTAGCTTGACAAAGCACAAAAGTAGACAAGAAAACTCGACGAATTCCAAAAACAGTTAAAAATTTCCATTTTTGTTTTTCCGGAACTGTCGTCACGGATCTGTCACTTTTTTAACATGGCTGCCGACAGCCAAGTAAAATTTCTGACCTCCTCAGTTCCGCAATATTTTACCGTATATGAGTGGTCTAGACATTAAAAAAGATTTTTCATGTATACCCCTCCACTGGAGTAGCTAAAGATGTCGGCCCGGGGCGGAAATTAAAGTCGGGGCCCGGGGCGGAAAGTAAAGTCGGGGCCCATTTAAGTAAATCATTTGTTTCTTGGGAAAAAATGAAAACAAAAAGTCCCTTTTTCTTTTTACTTTTGTTGTGGGAAAAATGGCAATAAAAAAAAGGTCTTTTCTTCCCAAACGGACCCCTTCTTCCATTATAACATAATATACTTAGGTAGGGCCCCATGTTCTATCTTTTTTGTTGTAACTGGCGTACCGTTAATATTTGTAAGAGCCAAAAAAGGTAATGTGATGTTAATCGATAATTAGCTTCTCTCTTGAAGATACATATTTCTTGATCTTGCTATGCGAGCTAGAGCCATTGCCGGGAATAGAGTTATCTCCAGTTAATTCTGAAGATTGTTATGCAACGCAGTTGGCAGATCTTGCATTTCCATGAAATTCTTGTACGCACTTTCTTATGCATCCAGCGTTTATGCTAGATGGCTACAAGTTTCACTGTATACAACTTATTGCACCGCAAGGTACCTTATGGGCCACATTTTGCATTTCATTTAGTTGTATGTTTTGTGTTATTGAACTAATGTGTTTTAAAAATTGTGCGAATATTAAATTTATTTCCTATTCGTTGAATTTTATTTGATAGTCCGGGAATGTATGGTAAAATAAATTTGTAATAGGTCTATTTTGATTTTGTCTTATATTTGGATTTTCAAATTCATGGAAACAATTATTTATAAAATCAAGAGGATAATTATTTTGAATTAAAATATCTTTTAAATAATCTTTTTTCATTGTTTATATTTTGATTAAGAACAAATGACTTAATTCTATCAAATAGACTTTTTATAAGTGCATAGTTATGAAGATGATAATTGTCTCCGAAAAAAATAGGGAGGCTTAATGTTTTTTTGTTACGCAATATAATGACGGTGCCACAAAAGATTACAGTTTAAAAGTAAACAAATTACGTGTAAAGAATGTTAATTTGTAAGGAAATTTTAATACGGTTGTAGAGAAAGAAATATAGTTATGCAATACATGCATGTTTTTTACTCATGGTATTCCCAAGAACACGCCTGATGGCTGGTGCTGTATAAGAGCGCCAAAAAAAAAAGTATCACTTTATACACTTTTACACATAATTTACAATTTTTACCGCCACGTTATGTAAAGTACAAAAAACAGTATTTTTAACGGTTTAAAAAAACGTATTGTTATTCATTTTCGCCCGTTAACACTCCCTGCTCATACGTCTTTTGAAAAAACACCCTCAATTAACCAATTTTAAGAGGTCTCACTAACAAAGGGCCATTAAAATCAAATAAAAAGCTCCCCATTTTAAAAATGGGGACAAAAAAAAGAAAACAAAGAGACAAAGAATATCGGCGAAGGGCACCGAAAAGAAAAATCCCGCTACTGTGGAAGTTTCGCGGGAGTTTAAAGAAAAATGAGACATAAAAGAATAATAAAAAGAAAGCACTCAATTTTTCACATGGGCGGAACATTCTTTTGTTAATTCGCCCTTTAAAATCCAGCGAAAGATTTAAAGATTTATACACTTATAGTCCGGGAGGTAGAAACGTCGGGAAAACAATAATTTTAGGTTGGCTGATTTTTTAATATGTTGTTATCTCTCTTATTTGAGGTAGAACTCTACTCTTGGCTCTCCAGTTATCTTTCTAATCGGCGTATATCAGTCATTGTTGATGGCCACTCTTCAAGCTTTCACGAAATCAATGCTGGAGTGCCTCAGGGTTCAGTACTAGCACCAACTTTGTTTCTTCTTCACATCAACGATCTTCTTTCTTCCACAACCAATCCCATTCATAGTTATGCTGACGATGAGTACCCTTCCTCCACTTTTCAGGTTCCCAAACCAATCTCTCAACCCGACTTGGAAAGCAAACGCAGGGCGATGCAGATATCTCTTTCACAGGATCTCAATTTGATATTGGATTGGGGCGCCAAAAATCTCGTTCAATTTAATGCATCCAAAACACAATCATGTTCCTTGTCGCGAAAAAAATCATCAAACACTCATCCTTTGCTTATGAGTGGCCAGGTTTTGCAGAGCGGGGACACATTTAACCTTGTGGGCATCACATTTGAGAATAACCTTAACTGGCATAAACACATTGTATCTACTAGCCACCGCGGCTTCAAAAAAGCTTGGATTTCTTTTCCGAGCCAAAAGTATTTTTCTCCTTCAATTTATACACTTTGTATGTGTCCCAAATTCGACCCTCTCTGGAATATTGTTCTCATGTCTGGGAATGGCATCCCCTACAACCCTCAGCATTCTTGATGCCATTCAAAGAAGGGCTGTTCGTCTTATTAATGATCCTTTACTTACTCAAAGACTTCCTTCTCTTGCCCATCGTCGAGCTGTGGGAGATCTATCGCTCTTCTATAGAATACTTTTACGGCTTCTGCTCCGACGAATTATCCAGTATAGTCCCTCCTCTTGCAGCTCCCAACAGAGAAACTCGTGGTGCCGCGCGTATGCATCCTATACGGTTCAATTGGACAGGCCCCGAACTTCCCATTTCGTTCGTTCTTTTATCCCTAGAGTTTCTAGACTGTGGAACCTGCTGCCAGCGGAGGTCTTTCCTTCCCCCAAATCTTCAAGTTTTTAAGTCCCGTGTTAACAAACTTCCTCTTACCCTGCTTAAGACACCACGGTACGTTAGTATTTAGGCTTTCAGCCTTCGTGGATTGTCCAAAGATAAAAAAAAATAGATCCTCGGCTGTTTAGCTGGCGGTAGCGGTTGCGTTGGCACCAGTTGTTACCTTGACGTTTAGAGCTGTCATTGATATGTTAAAATTTTAAAATTCTAAACCTAAATAATAGTTAATTTTTAAGTTTTTATTTTTATTTAATTTATCTTGACAACGGTGGCAGACTTGTCACCAAAACGTCGATTTTTAGTTCTCTATTTACTTGCTTTTTTTTTGGTTTTTGGTCCTATTAATTTATTTTTGGCGAATGTACCCAAATAACTACCATTAATTAAATGAACCGCCGAACCAATATAGAACATATCTTCATTGAAATAAAGCCAATGAAAAAACAAAACGTTTCCCGTAAAACTGACGAATGTCGCTTACGATGTTTTGTAAAAACTCATCGATATATCCTATTCTGAAGTCATAAGTTTAATAATCTTATGGATACTACCAATGCATGGGGATTTTATCTTTATTAAATTTGTACTTATAACTTCACTCTAACTGATCGGGCCGACTGCTCGTCAGCGACTGCTATCAATTTCTGATGGTAATCGTATTAGCAAAGCGACATCGTACTACTTTCGCCACCTGTTGGTCGCGATAGGTACTAAAATTACCAGGTACATTGAAATCTCACTTGTGAAGGGGTTCTATGGATTGGTATTCTTTTGTTATAATACGACCGTACTCTCCCGAGAGTGCCCAGGTTTATCGTTTTATTGTAGGCAATCGACTTTAAAGGAGTTATTTTATTAGTGCAAATCATGCCGACGGGCGCAAAAACTATATAGGGTGGCGCCATTTCGTTGACCTTACAGGGTATAGCAAAAACTTAAAAGCTAGAACAATCTCGATATCAATTTTTCAAACAAATTCAGTGGTGAAAGTTAATCATGGCCAACTTGATTATTTTGGAGATGCAGAGTTTCTCAGATTTTGTCAATTTGGCCAGGCACTTTGCTCGCTTGATTCCATCCATCTATCTATCTATGTAAACGGAATCTTTGAGCCTAATTTTTACCAACTTCCAGCTATTCGATTTCTTTGAAACTTTGCACACGTATTAAGGACCCATGACAATGCAATAATCTGCAAACAGTATCCCGTTATCCTGGTTAGGATCGCCAGGATAAAAAAAATTCCTTTATATTATAAAAACAACACCTGTGTTGCCATCTTTTAACAACATCCCAAACTTTCTCAGGAACTTTAAGCTACTCTTGACAAAATGGCGAAGGAATTTTTAGTGAATAAACTGGAGCATTTTTACATACATACATACATACATGCATATCGAACTAAAAAATGAAAAATAAATAATAGTTTAAAAAAAACTAAAAAAACACGCTTTTATATGCAACCGAGACTAAAAGATTAGAAAAATAATTTTTCATTAAAAAAATATTGTCCTTCAGAGTAAAAAGCGTGGGGTGCATTTTACTATTTTTCATAACTTTTCCGCTCATAGATATTGGCAAATATAAGTTATAACATTTAATATAGTAAACATGCACCACGCTTTTACTCTGAAGTGACAATATTTTTAATGAAAAATTATTTTCTAATTTTAGTTCGGTTGCATATAAAAGCGTGTTTTTAGTTTTTAAACTTACCTTATTACAAAGATTTTTTTTTAAAATTTGTAAATCGATATAAAAAAATATTAACTACATCTGCCACCCCAACCAATTCCCTACGGCACTGCACAAAAGTACATAATAAAAACTCCTTTTGCAGAAATTAATGATTTATTTTGGTGGAAGACCAAGATGGCGAATGAGCCCGGCCGGATCCACCGGAGCGAGCGGCACCCGGAAACGCGGCCGGATTAACCACCTGAAATTGTGCAGTCAAACTTTTCGTCGGGGGTTAAACTTTTCGCATTATTTACTGGGCCATTGGTTTGAAAAAATATATATATACAGGGTGGGCCAAACAAAGACGCTGCACAATTTATAATATTGTTATTAGGACAAATAATGACTAATGGTGAAAAAAATAGGGAATTATGTTTAGTTACAAAGATGCAAAAATGTATGTTAAAGATCGTTAAACACGAAATAAAGAAGTGTTTTTTTCTCGGAAATAAAGCAAAATATGCACAAATATCAAAGAACAACAACAAAAAAATTGTATAATTGGCTGCTTAACCTAAAAAAATAAAATAAAAAAACTTTTAAAAAGTCAGTTGCGTACATTTTTTTGTCAGTAATATCAGTGAGATTGCCCCTAGCGCCGCCGCTGGAATTTTAGTTATCATCTAGTTAGTGCTAAAGCAACCTCTGATTGAACAACACTGTCAAATTTCAAAAAATATACTAACGAATCTTATAAAAAACCAATTATTTTTAAAGTTTAACACCCTGTATCTTCCTAACTTTTTTTATCTTTGGACAATCCACGAAGGCTGAAAGCCTAAATACTAACGTACCGTGGGTGTCTTAAGCAGGGTAAGAGGAAGTTTGTTAACACGGGACTTAAAACTTGAAGATTTGGGGGAAAGGAAGAGACCTCCGCTGGGCAGTAGGTTCCACAGTCTAGAAACTCTAGGGATAAAAGAACGAACGAAATGGGAAGTTCGGGGCCTGTCCAATTGAACTGTATAGGGATGCATACGCGCGGCACCACGAGTTTCTCTGTTGGGAGCTGCAAGAGGAGGGACTATACTGGATAATTCGTCGGAGCAGAAGCCGTAAAGTATCTATAGAAGAGCGATAGATGTCCCACCAGCTCGACGAGTTAAAAAGTGTGCAAGTTTAATTTGGCCCACCCTGTATTTTTTTTAAATAATAGAACTAGCGTTAATTTTTTAAAAACTAAATATTCATCCCCAAAGTCATCGCATCAATTTCGCTTAGTAATTATTTACAAAAATTGACGTCCCATGATCAAATGAATCAATATAGGTTATGATATCGGATCGGAGGCCGATGTGTTCGGCAGCAGCGCCGCTCAAATTGATAGTGACGTGCTTCCGGGGTCTAATTGACGTGTGCGAAGTGATTGATGCAGCGTTTCCGGTCGCCATGTTGGATGGCACGGCTTAATTGCTCCCCTTATCGCGGCCACGGCCCCCGAATTGATCTCTCTGTGATTGTTTTCGCATCATCTCATCAGGCGTTCGTATTATCCGGGATTTCTGGTGGAAATATCGGGGATTTATTATATATGTACATTTTTGTACAAATATTAAAATCAGCAAAATAAAAGGAACAAAAAAATCAGTATAATCGTGTTTCCAATACGCAGATTCAGGGTGGTGGTGGAAAAGCGTTTGGACCCATCAATTTTTAATTTTAGGGGAAACTTTTTTTTTACACTTTAACCCCTGTACTGCCCAAAGTATCCCAAAATTTTAAATGGAAAGAGGGGTCGAGTGATACCTTTTAAAGGTCTTTTGACCCTGATTCCAACTTCCAAGTTTAAAGTCTTATTATAAATTATATAAGCTATTATTTCCGTTGACTTGTCAAAATTTTGTTTATTGTTTAAATTTTTAATACTAAATTATAGTAAGAACATTTTAAAAGCGCAAATTCGGTACCCTTTTAAAATAATACAAAAAACATAAAAAAGGCCGCCTGCAATCGGACTATCTTATACAAAGGCGCCGCTATCCTTTATAGCGACGCGCCGATACACTATGGGATAGAAATCCAAAATTTTGGCCAAAAAGCAACTTTGAAATTTTAATGGCTCATACTGTGTATTTCAAAGTAGACACTTCAAACTACATGTACGCAAAATTATAAAAGGATATGACGACTTCTATTGGGGTAATAGGAAACTTGAAAATGTATTTTAAGTAAACATAAATATACAACATTTAATCTACTTAGTTTATTATTAGCCTTGTTTACTAAAAAAAGTAAAAGAGTTTAAATAATAAGAGCTATTGTTGTGTTTCCGATGCAGTCTCGCGAAGTCTCGCTACTTTTGTCAAAGATTTTTTTACCTTTTTCTTTATCAGTTTTTGTACTTACAATTGCCTTCCTACTTTTTGCTACTCCTGAGTGTAAGGACAGATACAAGATTTTTTATAATTTACAAGGTTTTCCATTTTAAAATTTAATATGTTTTGTCCTACACTGTATATCCTAAAAGATAAAAGCATTCTGATGAAAGATATGGATTCTACAGAATCTACCCAACAAAACAGTGTTTTTATTTATTTTATACGTTAAAAAATAAAGAAAGTTGGGAAGATGTATCTCTATTACGCTTCTAAGAATAATTTAAAATTATTTTTCAGATTTGGATGGTCATATTTCGAAACTTATTGAGATAGACACATCAAATGTAGTATTTTTTCAAAGCTTTTTAAAAGATTTTTCTAGTGGTGATATAATATTCAGGGTATTCCATTTAAAAAATCATACCTATTGTCGTACCCTGTATATCATATGAGATAATAATCATCGGATTACTGATTAGAATACTACCGAATTAACCAAACAAGCTGACATTTTAGTTTATTTTGTACAATAAAAAATAATAATGTTAAGGGGGTGTAAATTTATAATAACATATAATAAGTTTTAGGTTTCCAAAAGCATTTGTAATAATTTATAATATTTTTTCCAGTAAAAAGCACCTCATTTTAAGTTAGATTGGTAAGTTTCAGAATTTTGACCAAAAAAATGAATTTCTATCCCATAGTGCGATGACCAGCTGCATCAACCGGCATATCATAAAAGAAATATAGCAAAGGCGGCCGCGCAGACAAGCATGCCGATTTATTTGCTTTAAACTTTTTGTGATTTTTTCTTATCAAAGAGCACCGAATTTACATTTTTAATCTGTTCCTTCTTTACCTGTAAAAGCAATTTACGTTAAAGTAAGGATATGGTAAGTGTTAAACGATCTTTAAAATTACATATTAATAAATCTTTCTGGCGTGATTCACCCTTAAATTTTAGGGGTGAGTCACTCTCTCGATTAAAATCTCATTTTAAAGATCGTTTACTTCTTATTATACCTATCTTCTTAATTTAAAGTAATTTGCGCTTATAGGTAATTTGTAATTATACTTAATATAATAAATAAAAATCAAAATTTTAACAAGCTGTCATATTAACGAATCTAATAGCAGCGAGTTCAAACTTAGCAGTTGAAATCAGAGTCAAGAGACCATCAAAATAAGGTATCACTCAACCTCTCTTTCCATTTAAAATTTTGGTGGTAAGTCTCACCCCTGCTAGACGGTTGCCGTTTAGGGGTAAAAGTGGCAAAAAGATATTTTTCTCAAAATCAAAAATTAAAAATTATTTGTTGGGCCATATTTCCAAAACTATTAAAGATGCCACTGCGATTGCAAGTAAATTTTGGAAATTTAATGCAGAATAGATGTCACATAAATTTGAAAAAAAGTCTTTAAAAGTTTTCTATAATATTTTGTGGGGTAATTAAAGTTTTAAATTAAGTATTGTGGCAAAAAGTTATGTGTATTATAATGTAATGAGAATGAGGTTAAGTACCTTGATTTTTAACTTTGATAATAAATTTCTTGGAAACGAAGCGTTTTTCGAAAAAAAAAATGTCCAAACTATTTTTTTGAAATACGGGTTTTTTGTGGGGCGTTGATAACGAATTTAAAAGATTTCTTTTCAGAGACGATTTTTCCAAGAAACCATAATCAAACCAATGGTGGTTTTCTAGAAACCTGCGGCAACCCCGATTTTAACGAAATTTGGTATACGGGGTTTATTTGGTGCGCTGATCACGAATATGAAAGATTTTTTGGCGGAAACGTTTCGTTCTCGAGATATTCATCATCAAAGTCAAATTTGAACTAAGCTCATTTTCACTATATTCCTCTTCTTTTGCACACAATTCCTGATTTAAAGCTAAACTGTCACAACAATATTTGATTTTCACCTTTAAAACCCTGTTTTTCTACGTTTTTACATTATTTTTGCATTAAATTGCGTTGCTTTTCTTTGATAATGCGGCAACCATACATACACATAGGGCTTCATGGCACACTGGGATTAAAATAAGTCAAAGTATAGCTATGTAATTTAATGCAAAAATAATGTAAAATACGTAAAAAAACGGGGTTTTAAAAGATGAAAATCAAATATTGTGTGCCACTTTAGCTTTAAATCAAGAATTGTGTGCAAAAAGAAGGGGAATATTGTAAAAATAGGATTAGTTTAAAATTTCAAGTCTGATGATGAATATCTCAAGAACGAAACGTTTCCGCCAAAAATTCTTTCAGATTCGTGATCAGCGCCCCAAAAACCCCGTATACCAAATTTCGTTAAAATCGGAGTTGCCGCAGGTTTCTAGAAAATTACTGATTTCTTTTTCAGAGACGATTTTTTCCAAGAAATTCATAATCAAACTTATAATTCAAGCTAACCTTTGTTTTACTATATCTCCTTTTACAAACATTTTGATTTAAAACTCAAGTAGCAGATGTGTGATCTGTGATTTACACTCCTCTTTTTAATTGAAGATACAAAGATTTATTTTAAAAACTCCGCAATCCCTGTATACACAGGTCCATCGTGGCTTGCTGCGATTAAAATGGTTGTAAGGCTTTTTGGATAAAAAGTGTAAATAAAAAAAATATTAATTGCCAATTGAGCTCCCTAATTAAGAATTGCTTAAAAAAGAAGGGGAAATACTAATACAGTAAAAATGGGATAAGTCTTATTTTCAATTACAATACTTCTCACAAAACTGCTACTTTCTTACCTTGAAACTGATAGAAGTTTTTATCATACTTAAATATTAAATTCTTGTAATTATTTTCACGAACAAAATGTAGGTAGGTTAGTTAATCAAAACAAAAAAACAATTCTTACTTTAAATTAATAAAATAAACAAAATATATACTTTGTTCATAGTCACTTCAATTGAAATTTAGCCGTGACAGCTGTTTCGTAGTACAACTGCATTTTCAAACGTACTGACAAACTAAAATTATGTTACTTATATATAAACAGTAATACCTACAAAAACATATTTTTACAAAAGTTTTAAAATCAATATGAGTAACAGTATGTCAAAACTCTAAAAGATCTTTATCGCTGGTATATTATAAAGCTTTACAGGGGTAGATTTCCTAGGTCAATCTGTGTAGTTAAGCAGATGTACATTCTGTTTTTTATGTTTATAGATCTTCAATATTTTCTATATATCTAGTTTTCGCCCTTTTGTTCTACATGTAATACTTTTTAGAGTATTGATTTCCGAAATTTGTGTCGGTTTCCAGAAAATGATTTGCGAGAATTTGATGCCGTTTTCCCCTAACCTATAACATGAGTTATGTTCTTTAAACTAGTTCGAAATTCTTCCCGTTTGTCAATGTAACAGCTATTACATCTTCACAAGTAAGCTTATCAACTCCTGATTTTTAAATTTTGTTATTTTGTTTTTTGTTAAATTTGATATTTAATGTGAAAGATAAACAAAATAAATTTAAAAAATCAGAGTTTATAAGCTTACTTGTGAAGAGTGTAATAGCTGTTACATTGGACAAACGGGAAGAAATTTCGAAACTAGGTTTAAAGAACATAACTCATGTTATAGGTTAGGGAAAACAACATCAAATTTCGCAAATCACTTCTGAAACCGGACACGAATTTCCAGAAATCAATACCCTAAAAATATTACATGTAGAACAAAAAGGGCGAAAACTAGATATATTAGAAAATATTGAAATCTATAAACATAAAAACAGAATGTACATCTGCTTAACACACAGATTGACCTAGGAAATCTACCCCTTCTAAAACTTTTATAAAATATAGCAATAAAATCTTTAAATTTTACAACTGTACCATATTGATTTTAAAACTTTTGTAAAAATATGTTTTTATTAGGTATTACTGTTTATATATAAGTAACATAATTTTAGTTTGTCAGTACGTTTGAAAATGTAGTTGTACTACGAAACAGCTGTCACGGCTAAATTTCAATTAAAGTGACTATGAACAAAGTATATATTTTGTTTATTTTATTAATTTAAAATGTACGGTCACAAGTAACGGACGAAACCATAAATTCTCTTAATTTTTACTTTTATAGTTTAGACACACTCACATAATTTATCATTACATCACAGCACCGTGATCACTCCAACGCCATGACACAAACTTAAAATCGTAACAATTATTAAAATATCAACGCCACAAAATAACTAAATTTGGCACAATTTTCTCAAAGGAATGTCTTTAGTCTTTGACGCCACCTGTTTTTATCGGTGTAAACAAATAATTCATTTGTTTTTGCATCGGCTGGTCACTGCATACTTTGTTTTTCTATGTCAAAAACAGTAAAGAATTTCGGGTTGATTTTGGGAAATCAAGAAAATAGTAATCATAATAAAGATCTTTCTTTTACAAACATTGTTCGGGATTAAAACATAAGTAAACGGCTGTAAAAATTAAGTAGTGGTTCGTTTCTGGCGGTGTCGCAATCACCAGAAGAAAATTTAAGTTTATTGTGTTTATTTACTGCTATTTATGGCATGTATTTTTTATTTATGAAACTTAGAATAAATGTGATATAACTGCTTTTTGGGGTCTGGTGACATATAAAGGTCACCATGATTTTTGAATTTTTAAAATTTTAATGGATAGTATAATAGGTAATTTTCTAGAAACCTGCGCCAGCAACTCCGATTTTGACGAAATTTGGTATACGGAGGTTTTTGGGGCGCTGATCACGAATCTGAAAGAATTTTTTGGCGGAAACGTTTCGTCCTTCAGATATCCATCATCAGACTTGAAATTTAAACTAATCCTATTTTTACAATATTCCCCTTCTTTTTGCACACAATTCTTGATTTAAAGCTAAAGTGGCACAGAATATTTGATTTTTACCTTTTAAAACCCCGTTTTTTTACGTATTTTACATTATTTTTGCATTAAATTGCATAGCTATACTTTGAATCATTTCAATCCCAGTGTGCCATGAAGCCCTATGTGTATGTATGGTTGCCGCATTGTCAAAGAAAAGCCACGCAATTTAATGCAAAAATAATGTAAAAACGTAGAAAAACGGGGTTTTAAAAAGTGAAAATCAAATATTTTGTGTCACTTTAGCTTAAAATCAAGAATTGTGTGCAAAAAGACGGGAATATAGTAAAAATAAGCTTAGTTCAAATTTGAACTTTGATGATGAATATCTCGAGAACGAAACCTTTCTGCCAATCATCAGTCATTATTTTATTCCAGTGGGATACGAGGTGTGTCAAAAAATGTGAAAGTACCTCCATTTTTCATAATATCGAAAATTTTTATCAAGAAAAGATGTTTAGGTTTAAAATTTACATTTAAATATGCAAACTTGTTTATTTTCAAACAAAAGCGTGTTAAAAAAACTTTTTGTTGCTATAACGAGCGTTTCTGTGACTTTTCGCTGTTTTGGCAGTTCTTAGGCTTTTTTCACATATTGCATTTCGAAATAAGTATGTACTAAGGTAGAAACTTAAATTTTCTTTGTTAACGCATCAAAAATTTAAAAACAAAGTTTTTGAATGCACAAGTTTGCATATTTAAATGTTATTTTTAAATACGTAACATCTTTTTTCAAAATTTTTTTCAATATTATGAAAAAGAGGCACTTTCCCTTTAAGCAAAATTCACATTTTTTGACATACCTTGTATAGAACTGCCAAAAATTAATATCTGATGATTGCATTTTAGGTTTTAGATCATGCAGAACTTTTTATAAGGAATATCTTTTTTCGTTAAATTAATAATAAAAAAGTTTTCCATATGGTGCGAACTTAAATAGACACGCTGTATAACAATAAAAGAAATAATTCCTAACTGGAAACATTTAAAAATAAATACCACCTGGAAAAATAAAATCCATCCACACCAGCAAATTCTGGATATCCGATTTTGATAGATTAACCGACCGAAGGGGAAATCGTCCCCGTCCCGGATTCCGCCACGTAAGATGGCAATCCGGGGGATGATTCGGGACCGTTCCGGGGTAACCATGGCAACTCCCGGCGAGATCTTATTGGGCCGATCGCGACGTTGTCCCTTTCTCTTCGCCAGCGTCGCGGTGCTGATAAGCGCCGTTGGGAGCGTCGCCATGCCACTGTGACTAAATTCGACGCCGCGGTTAAATGCTTTCGCTTTACTTGGGTTAGAAATCTACAGGGGTTCAAAAATACTGGCCAAGTTTTGGTGATTTTTTTTAAAACTTTACACAAATTTAAAAAGTGTTAATTATTAGAATAAAAATACATTTTTGGGGGTAGTAAGTTGGTTTTCCCATATAGTCTGTATTCCCTATATACAAGGGCCTTTAAAAGGTACGGGAAAAATGTTACCACATATTCCCTAGGCTAAAATCTGACGATTTAGCTCAACTTATCTTAGTCCAAAAATTTCGGAGGGTGTCTAAATTGTATTGTGGCTTTAGTTTTTATAAATAATTTTGTTACCACTCCAGATATGTCCACAAAATTTGGTACACTTTTTTAAAAATTTTAAAACTAACCAGTTAGAACAAGACTTGTATTGAAACTTTTCGTCGTTTGAAAAAATAACATAAGACCAGGGCCGTATTATCCATTAGGCTGATTAGGCTACAGCCTAGGGCGCCATGAAAAAATACACTACGTTTATATCGAATAGTTGAAGCTAGCTTCAGTTAAAGCGGCTTTTAAAAGTGGTTTGAAGAAAGCGATATAAACGCGCTTGAAAGTGACTTGAATCGTTCAAGTCAAGCCTGAAAATAAGTAGGGTTGACTTCACTGAAGCCGATTAAAAACACGATATAAACGATTCAAGCGGGATTAATAACTGCCTAACTTCAGATGAATGCTTTCTCGAACGTCATCAGTGTTAATTTTTATATAATTTTGACATTTTTAAGAAAAATATGTGTTGGGAAACAGGTGAAAAAACTTTAAAACACGCTCATACCAACAACAGCACACAAAACGATGAGATTTGTTTTTCATTTGATGTCTACTGTAAAGTTGGATGCAAAACTGCCTCATGCGTACGACGATGGCCTGAAATGTGCTTGACCTTGATTTTCAATCGACTTTCGACACCTAAATAAACACGTAGACTTGGAAATCGTTTTAAAGCCGCTTTGTTTTCAAGCCAGCTTAAACTATTTGATATAAAAGTAGTAATGGGCGCCAGACTGGGGAGTAATAGGCTCTAGACAGGGCAAATAGGCGTGAAAAGGAGGAAGTGACCTTTTTATTTTTTTTTTATCATCAAATTTAATTTCGGGTGATAAAGTAAGGGGTCTGGCACTTAAAATAGACGCCACGGAGAAAAGGACCTTTTTTTTGCTCTTCAAAAATTTGTTTGATGGAAAAGTAGGGAATTCTAGCCTAGGGCGCCTCAAACAGTTAATACGGCCCTG
Organism: Listronotus bonariensis; assembly: GCA_014170235.1. Taxonomy (NCBI): domain Eukaryota; kingdom Metazoa; phylum Arthropoda; class Insecta; order Coleoptera; family Curculionidae; genus Listronotus; species Listronotus bonariensis. Next base: position 14,156 of record JACEGR010003122.1, on the reverse strand, counting down.
CATGAGACCAAAGTAAATAATTATTTTAAAAATAATATTGATTTCAAGAAAAACAGTGGCGTCCAATTTTTTTCTTAATTTAATACAAATCTTGTTTGAACGCCACTGGTAAAGGCGATAGTAATGTAACAATTTTTAAAAATATATTAGCATCTAACTAGCAAACGGGTTAACCGAAAAATCTAACGTTTCAACCATCAAATATCAAAGAAATATTTCTTGTATGCATCTTATTTCTTTTAATACCACAATGACAAATACACTAAAAATTATGGATAAATATTTCAGTCGTAATAAAATACCTCTCTTCCATTACACAACTGTATAGGCCTAGCATTCGTAACAATAGGAGCATAATTACATCCTCCAAGTTTTCTAAACTTTCTTGCTTGCCTACTAGAAATAACCAACGGTTCTGGCTGGACAATCCACTTGACTCCCTCTGTACAAGGCGGAAACGTCAAGGATCCATCGTAGAAGAAATAATTCTTGGAGAACGAAGGCATCAGAAGCCTTAGGGGAAAAGGGCAAATCACAGCACAACTTAGAGGGTATTTCACTAGTTTTAGAGCTTGAATTAACGGTTCTAAGTAAGGATTGTCAACTGGGGTGACCATAAAGAAGTAACTAAGCATCAGAAGATCGCCAGATCTTGCTGCATCTAAGATATCGCACTGACTCGACCCGTTCTTCATGAAAGCCACTTGCATTTCCACAGCAAACCTCTTGGTGTCCACCATGTGTTCTGATCCTTCGTCATCAGTAGGACCCCACCGGAATCTCAGATTTAAGAATGTATAAACATCATTTTCCAAAGGTCCTCCAGTTAAGCTAGGCCTTCTACAGCCGCACCATTTGGCGTAGAGCGCGGCATTTAGGCCGCTGTTGTACAGTTTCATTTCATATGGGGGTTGGTTAAACTCATCTGAGAACTGTAGAGGGTCTCCATCGACTTCAGAAGGAATAGCTATGGCACACTGTGTAACCAGATTGATCGGTGATTGTCCCTGACCTGCAGCTTCGGCGAAAAGGTTTTTCCATAGTGCCGGTCCATTATCTGGGTCGTACCCATAGTTTATTAGTTTTTTGGTATCGTAGCCTCTGTAGCAACTGACCTGACTGAATGTGTCGTTGAGATATAGGATTGCAAAGACAAAGACAGCTATAGCGAAGTAATAATAGAGAGCGACTTGGTCTGGAAGGTACTGGGTGATACAATCCATGACAAGAATTTGGTTTGTATTTCTAAAATAATTGACCTGACGAAAATATGGTTGGAAGTGTCAAAAGTTGTCATTGTTTGTCAAATCACTTAATGAAGTGCAAAAGGTGCGCAAATTTGTTTACCTTATCTAATTAAACAATACAAAAATATTGTTAAGGGGTCTCAACCAGAGGATCATTTTTTAAAGAAGAATATTTAAATTGTTTTTAATATACAGGGAAAACATGCTACTACAAATTCCTAAAGCTAAAATATGACAATCTAACCCAACTTACCTTTGTTCACAACTGGATAATTTCGGAGATAATTGGTGTCAAAAAATTATTCTGGTTTTAGATTTTTGTAAATAAATTTGGTACTAATAGATGTATTGTCACAATATTTGGTTGCAGGGGTTTTTGAAAAAGGGAAAATTAGAGTCTGCTATCAATTTTAGTGTAAACTCTAGAGGGCACCACCTGAACTATCATGCAAAAATTAAAAACGTAATATCTTTTTCGAGCCACCCTGTATATAAGTTTTGGATAAAAATTCTGGTAATTGTTTACAAACCGGACGCATCGCCAATTTTAATGAAATTTGGTGTACTGGGATTTTTGGGGCGCTGATCAAGAATTTGAAAGAATTTCTAGTCGGACTTGTTTGGTTTTCGAGATATCCATTACCAAAGTTGAAAAGCAGGTTTACCTTATTTTTACTATATCCTCCCTTCTTTTTGCAAACAATGCTTGATTTAAGGCTGAATTAGTATTCAATATTTGATTTCCACCTCTTAAAACCCCATTTTTCCATTTATTTTACCCATTTTTTCCGTAAAATTGCAAAGCTTTACTTTTAATTATTTCAATCGCAGTAGCCAATGTAGTCATGGCGCGCACTATAAAGTATTCAATTCTGAGACACTCAATAGAGCCTAGATCTGGCCCTACAGGAAGTGGTGTGATATTTTTTAAATCTAGATATCTCAAAAACTGCCTTAATTAATTTTTATCAAGTATCCGTTTTTCATGTAAAATATCGTAAAAAATAAAAAAGTGGCTCAAAAAAGTTAATTCGTTTTAAATTGTTAGAAGATACCGCAGATGGCTCCCTCTAAAGTTTACAATAAAATTGATAGCAGATTCTAATTTTTTACCTATCAAAAACCGCCTCTAGCCGAATATTGTGACAACACCCTTATAAGTAACAATTATTTATAAAAATTAAGTTCAGACTGAATATTTCACACGTCGTTTCTCGAAATCATCCTATTTCGGACGAAAGTAAGTTGGGTTATATCGTCATATTTTAGAAATTTCTCTCTATCTCTCTCTATTTTTTTCTTGGTTTTGGTCCCTTCAGGTCCAATCCACCACTCTCCCCCTTCCGGACTATGCTTTCCAGGGCTTCGTCGGCGGAAAATCTGGATAATCGAGCTCGTAGCTCCCAGAAATTCCAAAAAGAAAACAAACAATTCAACAATCGATGCAATGCATAAATTGTTGGCTGTCAAACCAAGATCTGCTACTGGTGTTACGTATAACCTTCACTTTCACTACCGACAGTTCCCATGGCACGCCCATCTATTTCCCGCCAGTTGAGAAATACCTCGTGTTCACCACCAAACAGGATACCATCAGCTTATAGGAATCTTCGCTCACAGCGCTTAGATCCAGAAGAAAGATGCCGTCAATTTAGCGTGAATCTTTCCTTGATCCCCGAAGGTAAAAAACGTTCGTACGACACCTCTAGCCGCCACGCTGCGAAGAACTTTGTAGTCCTCTACGCACGTCCGCACTGTCCGGAGGTCAAACAAAAAAGTCATTTTAGAAATTTGTGGTTTTTAAAGATACCCCGTATAGCCTAGTTTATAAGCTTGCGAAATACGATTTGCGAATCGCGTTCTGATTGGTCAATTTGTAACGAAACATTCGAAAGTCGTTTTAAATTGACCAATCAGAACAAGTTTCACAAATCGCATTTCGCAAGCTTATGAACTAACCTTATAGATAGTTATTTCACATTTTTTTTAAATGCAAAAAAAATACATAAATACTTGATTATTTGAAGAACAACTAAAATTTTTTTAAAGAAAATTTTTAGTTTATATTTGATCTTAGTTGTACTGTTTTTTATCGCATAACTTTTCGCAATTACAAAAACTTTTCTAAAAACTTTCGTCGAAGATACAAAAGACTGAAATTCTCGCAAGTCACTGAAAGCCCGTAGGTGGTCACGATAAGCGTCAAGCCGGGTGTTGATAAAAGACCTTTAAAAGGCCGCCCGAGAGTCATAAGTGATGATATGGCGACGGGCGGTTACGGAGTTATTTATTGTCCTCGTTAAACGTGTGGGAGTCACTCCCCCGTTGTCTGTCTAAATAGCAGCGACCCCTGTACGCACAAAAACGTATGCTTTTAAAAAGAGCTTCGGCCTGATTTCATGAATCAGCGAGTTTTGTGGCCTCTTGGACGTTTAAGGGGGATTATTGGTAAGTTTATTGAATAAAAATAGTTTGGTTTTTCATAAATTGTAAAATTGGTATTATTAAAATTCTTCAGTTTTAATCCATTGTCTTTATTTAATGCACCTGGCTTTAGTAATTAGAAGTCTTGATTCTCATTTGGGTAATAGTTCGATATAGCGGTTTTCGCTATTATAAGAGATTTTTGAAAAATTCTTTTTCAGGGCGTTTCTATAGGTCGATTATGACACAAATCTGTGTGCGCGTTTTCCAAAATCCATTTCTATAATTTATTATTAATAAAAACATATTTACGGGACGGTGGAGTGAACAGGGGTGCTGGGGGGGACGGAAACAGTAGAAATCCTACATTACACGCCCAAAAACAGTATTTCACAGTACACACCGCACTTTCTGTTTACAAAAATGTCCAAAAAATTGTTAAAAAAATAAAAATAAATAATAGTACAACAATCCCGCCATGGCTGTCACTGCATAAAAAAGAAGAGTTTACAATAGAACTGTAAATGTCTTGCGATGTTGCCAAATAAAGTGAGAAAGTGTCAATAGCTTAAAAAAAAGGAAGATACAGGACAAAATTCATATGAAAAATTAAGTTATTCCTTCTTCCTATTATAATTTGTAGAGAAAAAAGGAAAATAGCTAAACATAGAGAAAGAGGCATTTCTACAAAAAAACATTGTTTCACATGGAAATGGTGGATAATCCCCAGAAATAGGCTTGGTGTTAATTCTTCATAAGAAGTTTGGCAACGCTGCTTCTATCAAGACCGTTATTTTCATAATGACGAACTTCATGTTATCAGCTGACCAAAATAAATTTTCCTTCTTTAATTAATAGCAGACGAGATATCTCATAGGTGTGGGATAGTTTTTCAAAAAATTTAATACTTTTCAAAATTAATTTACATTTTTCATGTGCCCCGAGTGCAGTATATTAATCTTTTCTTGTGTTTGACGTTGGATTTATACTGTTTTGTCCTCACCCAGCACCCCTGTTCACTTCACCGTCCCGTAATATGTTTTTATTAATAATAAATTAAAGAAATGGATTTTGGAAAACGCGCACACTGATTTGTGTCATAAACGCCCTGAAAAAGAATTTTCGAAAATCTCTTGTAATAGCGAAAACCGCTATATCGAACTATTACCCTCATTTGTTTATTCCGCTGGGGTAAAATTTCTACTATAATTTGTAAACAACCTTTCGGTTAGTATGTATGGTAATTGTCGAGAAAGCAAAGATTGGGAATTCTAATTAAGGAGCACACTGTTGCAATTCGGTCAAACAGCTAATAAAAATGGGTATCTACATTCAATTTGGCGAAGAATATTTACATAAATTACCTGATTAGTTATTAAATTTCACGAAAAATATTAGCTTTGTTCGCGGGTTCGATTCTGAACCGGTTCTGGAACTATTCGCATGCGCAGTGAAAAAGCAGCGTTCGCGGTTAGTAAAATCCTGAATTTTTACTAACAGTTCTGTGTTCGCGGGTTACCATAAAATCAGTACGTTACCGGTTCGTAACCTGATTAGCAGTCCTGGGATTTTGTTGGAACTAAAAGTTCAGTTCGGAATTTCATGCGCATTGTCGACATGATAAGCTGTTTTCTGTTTTTGTGGTACAGAAATAAACCGTTGTATTATAGTTTATTTGTTTCTGCCACTTTTTATGCGGGTTAATATACCTGTTGAATATTTTTTTATATTTTTGTGATTCTGCGCGTATATAAACAAAGGATTTTTATTTGTATTCCGTATGAATGTATGTATGCAATAAAGTAAATAAAGATTTAATTAAAAAATATAAACAATATTACAAGATTTTACCATTTCTTTTTGTTTGAATTTTATCTTTAGTTAAATACACATACTTATGTTAAAAACATGAGAAGGCAGGGAATTCCTCGTCTTCCGCTGAGAGACCTTGAGTGGCTTTCGACAAAATAACAATACCTTTTTGTTTAAATTTAATTTTTTTTTGTAGTATCCAATTTAACCATGAAAAATCCTAACCAAAAGGCTAGGTTAGAATACATCCTCAGCTGTATAGAAAATCGTTCGCGGTAAATAAAAATTCCGAACTAATAAATAACTAGACATGCGCTTTAAAACAATTCTAAACCAGTTTGGTTCTGGTTCAGAATCAGTTCATTACTAGACCCGCGAACAAAGCTATTAGGCATCATTGTCTGACAACCTAAATAACACAAAGCAGGATAATAGACAGTGTTTCGAGAAACTTTATATATGGCCATAAAGCGTAGGTTCTTCGTTATTTAGACTTGAACTGCAGATAAACCAAAACTGACTTCGCACGTTTTGCTTCAATGCTGAATTTTTAACGAAATCCATGATGGCAACCACTTTAACGCTTAACACTAGTGGTATACTAACTATTTTCTTATTTTTATTACATTCATCCCATAAATCATAAAAATTCTTTAAAAAATTGAATAATAACTGCAACAACAGAAAGCAAAACTTGATTATGAAATGTCATTATGTTCTAAATTTGCAACTGCAACGTTGCCAAGTCGCTTAATTTTAGTTTTTAATAATAGAAAAGGAAAAAAAAATCAAACTCTAATCAAAAAGTGGCACAATTTAAACCACGTTTTACGGGTCTACAAGTCATGAGCACAAAGAAAATTGGCAATATTCGTGCAATCCGCATGACGCAAAAGCCCGCTGTGTTCAGTTGACAGCCGCGCTAGGTAAAGTTGGTAAAATATTGACGTGAGGTCATTATACCACACAAAGTAATTACATTGGAAGTGCGTATTGGCTATTTTTTTACTAAATATATTTTAATATAAACCCGTAAATCCTAGCAGAATCATGTTTTAAACAAAAATAAAATCAAAATTTAACATTTTTAGTCGGTGGCAAACTGATAAAAAGGAGCGGGAAATTTTCTTTTTGGCTACACTAATTGGACGCAAGATATACTCTTTGCTTCAGTAGAAAATAGGATTGATCCGGTACTGCAGATAATATTTTATTTAACATCAAAAAAGCCTTATTCCTACGACCACATACGAAAATTTTCAGAAAGGAGCATATTTCACACACATATTGATTTTTATTTTTGTCTCTAGAGATGAAAATACTTTCATTTTCATCTTTAGAGATGAACATGAATGGCAGCATAGCATTTTTAGAGATGAGTTGTATGGTTCAATTTATCGAAAAATGTGTGTATTATTTTTATCTCTAGAGAAGAAAATAGAAAATACTCTCTTTCCTAGAGATGGTAGTAGTTGTAGTCAAAAAATAGCTTGCATAACTCTTAAGAGAGTGAGTTTCTTACACTCGTGTGAAATAGGTTACTTTCTTCTCTCGATATGTAATATATTATTAAAAACATACATCAAGTCACATGAAATTCTAAAGGAATAGAAATGTGTATGCATGGTTGTGTCATTAAGGCAGTACCGGATTTAAGCCTAGACAACATAGGCAGTTGCCTATGGGCCACCACCACAAGAGGGTCTCCACCACACCAGAAAGGAATTAAAAAAGGAAAAAATGTTTGAATAAAATCGTTGAATGGAAGTGGGGATTGTTTTTTGGTCTTCAAAATTTTTCATACATGAAAATGTTTGAGGGGGCTTCCACCACATGCTCTGGCTATGGGCAGTCAATACGTAAATCCGGTGCTGCATTAAGGAGTAAAAGATTTGCAGTTTAATGAAAACAAAGTGTAAAATAAATAAAAACAGGTTTTTTAAAGGTGTATTATATCAAGGTTAGTTTATATTTATAAGGTTGCGACATATCCTCAACTTTTAGGCGATTCGAGGTCGGGGACGCAAGGAAGAGCACTCCACGGAGAAAAGTTGGCAAGACTGGGTGAAATCAAAGCTGATGATGAATCCAGTGGCGTCTAGAATTTGCGCATTTCATTTTGCATTGTTTTGAAAGTGATATATATTGAAAGATGTAATTCCAAATGTTTTTTATTTGAAGTAAGAGAATTTACAACTTATTAATAATTAAAAACTGTTGTGTAAACGGTCTAATAATACAATAAACTATATATCTCCGGCACTGAACAACATGGCTGAAAAATGGGAGATGTGACGTCATAACACGTCAAAGCAATATGGCCGAATGTCGTGACCTTATATAGACCGACTTTGGTATTATATAATGTATTGTGTGCCAATTTAGTGTTATATCCTGAACTTTGTGCAAAAAGAAGGGGGGATATAGTGAAACATATTGATTTTTGCTTGCAAACAAACATTGGAAAATTGAACTTTCAGGAGTTTTAATTCAAAAACCATTGACTTTTAGAAAAAAAGCTCCCTGTATAAAGGCCTTAAAAATAAAAAATTGATACAAAAACCAAGTATTAAAAAAACAAACATTTATTTATGTCAACTACGCGTATTAATATCAAAAATATAAAGTTTGTTTATTATCCCGTGAAAAATTACTCTTTTTGTAGCAGAATAGCCGGCTAGATTGCGTCAAATTTCGTGAAAAATGCACAGTAAGATGACGCTGAATGTTTCTGTTTCCGGCGTCACGATAAAATGGTCATTATTATACGAACGTGGATGGAAAAATTCTTTTAGGCCGAAATATTTACGCCAAATAGTTATTTGTATTCAGTTTTTGTTAATATTCAGTATATGACGAAATGAAAAAATGTAGAGCATATTTCCAAGTTGTTTGGTCATTAAGAAAAACCGCTAGTGTGACTGTCTAAAAAACAGATATTTTTGTGATTCTTTAAAAGAAATGAACTACACTTAATTGATATACATACAGGGTGTTCATTTAAAAACTTTCGACTCAAGTTATCTTCGAAACGAGATAGATTTGAGAAAATCGCCGAAACACGTCAAGATATTTATTGAGGGGAACGTTTTTACAAAAAATTGGACGGCGCCCCTTTAACCCCTTAACCACTAGGGCCACCACCCCGAAATTCTTAAATGAGAAGGCGGGTCGAGTGATACATCATTTTAAAGCTCCTGACGAGTACTTTATAATCCTAGAATATGAAGTCAATATATTCACCTATTACAAAATGGCGGTACTTTAAAAATTACCTAAATACCTGATTTGGATGGTCATATTTCCGAAACTAATAAAGTTAGATGTACTTAATGTGGTATTTTCTTAAAGCTCATTTAAAGATCTTTTTAATGGTAAAATAATATACAGGGTTCTTAAATAAAAAAATATGTACTTTTTCTTCTACCCTGTATATTACTACCAGTATCACCATTAAAAGACCTTTAAAAGAGCTTTAAGAAAACACCACATTAGGTACATCTAACTTTATTAGTTTCGGAAATATGACCATCCAAATCAGGTATTTAGGTAATTTTCAAAGTACTTTGAAAATATTGACTTCATATTCTAGGGTTATAAAGTACTCCTCAGGAGCTTTAAAATGATGTATCACTCGACCCGCCTTCTTATTTAAGAATTTTGGGGTGGTGACCCTAGTGGTTAAGGGTTAAAGGGCGCCGTCCAATTTTTGTAAAAACGTTCCCCTCAATAAATATCTTGACGTGTTTCGGCGATTTTGTCAAATCTGTCTCGTTTCGAAGATAACTTAAGTGGAAAGTTTTTAAATGAACACCCTGTATGTAGATTTTAACATAAACAAAAGTTATCTCGCTTTAGATTGTCTCCTTTCCACGCTTGGTAAAAATTACCCATGAAAGTTTTTGGATTACCCCCATAGAAAAGTCCAAGTTTCAGAAGAAATTCCTTTTTTGTATTTTTATCGTAAATGAAATCAAATTTTATGGACAAATTCTTAATTAATAGAAATCTCTATTTTTTTAAACCATAGCGAGTTGAATTTTTTCCCTCCACAATTTTTATGCAAAAATTTAAGATGCCTCTATAGATAATTAAAATTAATCTTGCAACATTGTTAAAAAGCCCTCATCGGCAAAATTTTGAACTAGTATAAGTGTTCATGACAAACATAGTCAAGTTTTTCTTGTTGTTGAGGCAGTTAATATCGTGCTTTTTAATAGTTTTTATAATTTATTGAATAAATGCAATAAAAAATACAAGAATAATTAATCAACAATTTATGATAAGTGTATTGGTGATTGTCATCAGGGATTTCGTAAAAAATTCTGCCATGAAGCAAAAGGTACAACGTCGGATTTGTTATGCCTGCAGTTTAAGTGTAAATATTTAAAACCTTAAAACAGTTCCCAAATTTTGTCGTGTTTATGTGACAACCAAAATGTGATATTAGCTAAGAAAGAAAGAAAATATGCCGTTTGTATACCAATACTTATTAGGTTTTTATCATTTAAAAACAAGGATTTTAAATCTGGTGGTATTTAAAGAGGTCTTGACAGGACCCGGACCAAGACCCTCTTCGCCCACGCCTAACTACTCCACTGAATGCCCCAAAAATGCCTCTCTAGTCGTTGTTAGATACCTTTATAAATATCTCCAGAACTATGTAAGTTTTCTGTTTATTATTGCTAAAACCACAGGGAAAAACTCTCTTTTAGTTTATTTTGTTTGTGATAAAACGCAAATCTAAAATGATAATCGAACATCATGTTTTCCAATTAAATTTAATTGAATAACGCGTGTATATCGTTGTCAAAATCGGTTACGCACCGTACACAATACAAAACATAATAATTTCCATTTCGTTATCACGAAACATCGGAGCATCGTTACGTCGCCCCCGCGTTTATGGCATCGAACGGGGGTTGTTGAACATACACCACGGCCGTCTTGATTAATAGACTCCGATCCCGAGGCATTTAGTAGTTCGCAAGTTCCACACTAGGGTTGAAATAATCTGATAACGACTTTATATTGCCTGTGCTAACGACAACTTACCCGTTGACAGTGATTTAATGTGCCTAGATGGTTTTTGCGGGTATCTAGCCGGGTTGTTGTAAGGGATTACAACTGATGGCGGCTTATTTTGACGGAGACGAAGGGATGAAAGGGTGAAGGAGGATAATCGGCGATACACACAGAAAAAAATGTCTTGTTTTAAGCAAATACAAGGTTTTAAAAATATGCATTCTTTTGAATAGTTGTGCTTTTAAACCAAGATTTATTTCTTACTTTAAAATAATAGTGGTTCTTAAACTGGGAGAAAAAATACTTTAATTTATGTCTTTAATGTAAAAGAAATTCTTTAAATTAAAATATCCTTAGTATTATTTTAAGAATATCAGAATCAAGAAATAAGAACCTAAAGATTTATGATTTAAGCTCTTTAATATCTTAAATATAAGTTTTAAGATTTTAAACAAAAGAAATATTAAATGTTTCTATCAAAATATTAATGAATTTTCTTTAAAATAATAGGTTCTTATTTTAAGAACCTATACCAAAATCTTTAACCTTTATGTCAAAGAACCTATTTCTTTAATATAAGTATTCACTGAATTATGCTTTTAGTACGGTATCAACGGTACGATTATATCCTACCGTCGAACAACGAAAGTTTTTTTTATAAGATACACTTGTTATTCGTATTATTCAACTTGGACCCGGGACAGCCAGTTTGATAAGTCCTATGAGGTTCGGCAAAACGCATCATCGATGGAGAAGAGAGGTCTCGGTGAATGACATGATAAGCAGGAATTCCTCTTAACTATCAAAAAGAGAACTAGTTGTTTATTTAATATAATTATCTTAATTGAATTAAATTTTATTTCAGTCTGTGGTATTTACTATCTTGTCTTAAAGAAAGAATCTCTCAGTGGGAAAGCGCTCGATGTTTTTAACGGAATACATCGTTCTTTAATGTAGACCCATTGGGGTCACTAAATAAAATAAGGTTATTTTTATTACAAAAGCGCCTTCTTTTGAATTTAGTACGCAAAGCTGAAAACATATTTTTTCTGTTTGAGATCCTATTTCTTTAACACATATGAAAGTCACAATTCTCTCAAATTAAATCCGCCCCGTAAAGTTTGTCGACATCCTGTATGTATGTAGGTAATTTGATTGAAACTGATGAAAACTTTGATGTCTATTGGTGCCTAAACGGTGAGGTTTATCGGCTTTAATAAAGAGTACCTTATTTTTAAGTTTTTGATTGTCTATAAAATGGCGCCCCCAGCTTTGCGATATCTGTCAAAATAAAATGGTTATGATGTAAATAAATTTTAAGTTTTAGGTAAAGTGCCCTCTAGCGGTATTTAAAAAAGTACTTGTATCTTAAAATTTAAGAATCCTGAAAGCTCGATTTGTGCGCCAAATGTCAACTGAATTGTTTAAAAAATAAATGCAATATGGCGAAAAAACCAAAATAAAAATTGAACTTTGACGGCTTGTAACTCTAAAACGAATGACATTTTGAAAAAAAATTATATCAAGCTCTACCCTTATTTTGTCAAGTCGAATCACCCCTTAAGTTTCGTGATCGATTTTTGAATCGCCCTGTATTACCTATAATAGGATAAACCTATAGCAAAAAAATTCCAACAAAACCGAATCTAACCCACAATTTTAATTGCATAAACCTTGCACTTCATTCTTTTGTATTCGAAAACAAGCAAACTTGTTTCAAAAATAAGCACGACGAAATCATCGCATTGTTGGCGAATCTCCACACACATATCATCGAGTCATCGACAGTTCGACACTACATCGCGATAAATCACGTGATATATCCAATGGAAATCCATTTTCTCACCAACAAAGAACTGTCAGCGGCGACGGCGAAGGGTCGCATCAGCGTGACGCGGGCGGCAGTATATCAATTAGTGGCACCCGTTAACCGGCAAGGCGTGTCGGACAACTATGTTCACTGGCAGGGGCGGGTGTATTATGTTCTTCAACTGAGGAAATTGACGATTATTTTAAGAAAATCTTATTTAAGTAAAAGACCCTTAGATGCAAAACCAGATCAGAGACAACAATGAGACGAGTAACTGGTCCTAACAATTTGTCCATTGTTATTTTATCTCTTTCTGGTTTAACGCAAGTTCCAATAAATATGTCTTTGTCTTTCATCATGGCAGGCTATCGTAGATGGAGCAATCATCGCTGTGCCCTGGTTGCCAAGTTGTTTACAATTTCTGCATGTAAACTTTAATGTCCTTTTTTGGCTCACATCTAATTAAGAGAAAGAAAATATACTATGAATCGAATATTTTTAACTTGTCAAACGTTGCCGCAGGCAGTCACGCCGAAATGTTAATCGATATTTGTGTTTGATATTTTTCAATGGCCGATTTGTTTGGACAGTTTGTTTACATTTTCTGTGAGTTATTGTGTGTTTCGTGGTTTTTTACCTTTAATTGGACTTTGAGTATCGACTTTTATTAGTGATCACAGTGTATTTATTAAATTTGTGCTTTTCAACAGATAATTTAAGGTAATATTGACATGGTTATCTGTAAGAAAAAATCTTTATAAAAACCAAATAAATGACATTTTTAATAAGGTGTGTGTAATTATTGAACTAAACCCCAATATTTTATATTAATAGGAAACAAAAACAAGTACCTAACATTAAGGGCAAAAATAGCACAGCTATATAATTTGAAGTTGGCGGGCAAACGATAAAGTCGACTCACGTGCCATCTGCGTTTGCTTTCCTTGAAGACAGACAAGGAAGGCTCAGCAGCTATCTCTCTTTCGGATAATTTATTTACATTTAGTTGCTCGTCTCATTTTTGTCTCTGACCAGATACATATTCCATATACGATATGAAAGACGTTTAGGAGGCGTCCATAAATTACGCGAGACATTTAGGGTCGAGGTGAATCTCACCAAAGCTCCCCATGGGGAGAGGGGGTCTGTAGAAATATTGTGAACACCCTGTATGGGGTGGCATGTAAATTTTTTCTTATGTATTCAATTATTTCGATATTGGGAAACACATTTTAAAGTAAGACTTCGAACCTGCAAGGTAAATTTATAGGTCATAAAATAAACGGATAAGGTCGTGTATAGTGTATCTCAAAGTATATCGCTTTGGCTTTTGACGGGCAATACCCCAATAAACCTTTAATGATTTATGACCTATTGTTATTGGGCAAACCTATGAGTTCATAATGACAGGGGTGGGCCAGGTATAAATATCTCTTGACCATTTATATAAATATTTCTGCTAATATTTTAGTTGTAGTATTGAATAACCGTTTTTACTGTGCGTTTCGAAAAGATATTTTACGAGAATACATGTAAGTGTGTGGAGTCGAAATCATTTGTCATTAGATGCAAAACAGGTTGTAAAAATGTGTATGTAACTTTAATCAGTAGGGGACTTATTAAATAAGAAGCTTTAAAAGAAACCTGTCTACTTACAAAATCTCCAATATCGTCGATAAGGGATATTATTAATAGTGAAGAATTGAACAAAAGAAAAAAGCGTAGGGATTTTCGATCTCACCGTATAGACAATAGTGATCAAGACCTAATAAGAAGGAAAATATATTGTCTTTATAAAAGCGGAGTTGTTCCTACCTTGGATAAACTGAAAACGAAGC